>JAHPZR010009747.1:7500-31956 GCA_019787425.1 Platygyra sinensis
ATGTGAACATCTTCTCAGAAACAAGACTGAATACTTTAGACAAAGATACTGACTATGCCATCACAGGGTATACTTTATTTAGAAATGACAATCAGCCCACAGCTCTCAATACACGGCCTTACGGAGGTACAGCAGTATACAGCAAAAACCCTTTTGTCCTTGGATATCCAGTTTGCAAAAACACAAATGGTGTTGAGATAACTGTTATCAGACTCGTGACAATCTCACATGTTACAATCATAGGTGTATACCGCTCCCCAAAAGTACCAGTGAGTCAAATGTGTCTGGCATTGATGCAAATTTTGACTTTGTATTCTGATTTCTGTATATTTATTGGCGACTTTAATGTCAATTGGTTAACTGAAAAAGACAAAACCCCACTTCATAACTTGTTTGTGAGAGACCATAATTACAGACAGTTAGTGTCATGCTATACTACTGATAACAGAACCACCATTGACCATATCTATACTAATTTGCCTGAATCAGAAGTCAATGTACACATTTTAGAAACATATTTCACAGACCATAAAGCAATATGTGCATTTATTCAAACAACGTGACCTTGTTGTAAAACAAACATTTCATAAATGTCTAAGAACGTGATGAAATTGAAATAGTATCCATAGTGATATATACAGCACTATAATATTGCTTCAAAGACTCTACTTTAAGAAATTCGTAGAAAACAGATGTTTTTACCTGTTTGCAGTTGTTTTGCAAGGTATGTATATTTTTATCACCAGTCCTCGTATCTCTTTCCTTTTTCCTTTTTTTTTGACAATTTCTCTTTCAATTTCAGATACTAATATCTCGTTACGAGACAGGTGGACATGGCTGACCAAATACCCAGTAGTACTGGACAGATAGAGAATAGTGATCAGATACCTGATGTATCTGCCACACAGAAAAACCTATGTCATCAGGCAACCACGGAGTTTGTAGGATACGTCCGCAATATTTCTCCACTAAAAAGAGGAAGTTACTTTGACTGTCAACTTCAAGGTAAAGAAAAACTGTCCAGGGAGTGTTTTTTTGCCACCAAAACTGAAGAGATTTACAAGCCTGAGTCAAGCAAACTCCCCAGTGAAAATTAACAAGTTGCACATTGACACAAAATCAAACGCAGAAGATTTGCTGATGGGTCATGATGTAACCATTGAACATTTTCTAGCAACAGACTTTGATAAGCTTAAACTTCCCACAACGATGAACTTGTCCACCATCGAATCTGTGTGTCCTGGCCAAATAGTTACAGTAACTGCCAAAGTTACATATTTGTATGCTTCAAAGACTGTCGGTTCCAAAAACCTACAGCTCCAACATGCCATTATTGCTGATCCATCAGGAACCATGAAAATGACATTATGGGAGAACTTTGTTGGCAGCATTAAGCAGGGTGACACGTACACCTTCCGTGATATCTAAGTATATAAGGAGAAGACAAGCCATGAAATCTGCCTAAACACTGCCAAATCTGGCTCCACAGTTGAATCTGCTCCACAATTTCAAGAAGTTCTCCCATTTACAGTCTTTGAAAGTACCACGGTTAATGGAGATATAATTGAAGTAAATCAAGTTGCTTCCTATCTGTCCTGCTGCAAGTGCAATAAAAAGGTTGAACCTAGTCCTGCATGCTTTTATAGAATGTGCCAAGTGCCATTTCAAGCAAAAGCAACAGCTTCTAAAGCACACTGGTTTGCTCAAGTGCTATTTCAAGACACAAATGATGACAAACTAGATCTTACTTTATTTGAAGATGCTATTCACCAAATTTAAAAGCTTACTAGTGATACTGTCAAAGTAAAAGGTCTTACTGAAGCAGACATAGAATTCATTCTGTTTAATGCCACCAATCTGTATAACTTACAATCGACGAAGCAAAGTAGTTGAAAATGTAAGTCAGTAAACTGCCATGTTATTATTGATACAGGTTCGTCATTTTGTTGTTGTTACTTTACAAGTTGGATGAAAGCTTCTAAAATTTACACAAACTCTTCGTATTTCTTATATATTACATGTACATTGTAGAGTGACAAGACAAGAAAGACAACAGAATGTCAGTCAGTAAACAGCCACGTTATCATGGTAATTAATTACTCTTTTTATTGTCGTATTGACAAGTTGGATGAAAGCTATTAGTTGAAGTTACACAAACTGTTATTTACAAGTACACTGGCAAGGCAAGAATGACAAATAGTTGCCTTGAAATAAAGTTGTGTTCAATTCATTTCATCGTTACCACTGTGATGTTAATAATAACAAATTTATAATACCACTACTTCCAGAAAAATGTCTGCAATAGTTTCAACCATACCCCAAAGCAAACCAACCTACACTCCTCCTTATTTGTCTATATCACCATCAACTCGTTTGTTAGTTCTAGCCATATTTCTTTGCTAGACTGTTGGAGATTTGCATTATACCCCAGCCTCCACACCTGTACTCTATGGCGGATAAATCCTAATTGCGTTCTCGAAGTCTAACGCGATGCTATAAGGCCATATACATATTACTCAATTGCCCTGCACTAGACACATGTACGCATTGCGGACCTATTTTTGGAAGTTGCAGCTAAATTTAAACACTTCTAGGGTATTTGACATAAAATTCCATTCTATTGTATCGAATGCCTTTTCGAAGTCAACAAAAAGAAAAATTCCTGGCAGTTTCTTAATGTCTGTATATTCCACTATATCATTCAAGAGTCTAATGTTTTGTCCTATATATCTTCCATTGACAAAACCTGTTTGATCAGAGTGAACCAATTTTGGTAAAACTTTTTCCATTCTCCTCGCCAGTACCTTGGATAAGATTTTATAGTCAATATTGAGTAGAGATATAGGGCGCCAGTTCTTCAATTCCGTCAAGTTCTCATCACCTTTCGGGATCAGTGTTATTGTTCCTCGTTTCTGTGATACAGATAATGAGCCTTTGCGGAAAGCCTCATTATAAGAATTAAGAAGGTTGTTGCAGAGAAGATCAAAAAAAGGTATGATAAAATTCCTTTGTAAAACCGTCCTCCCCTGGGGATTTATTTTCCGCAAAGGGAGTTAATGCTTCTCTCAGTTCGTTGATAGTCAAATCTTTTTCTAGGAAGCTTTGTTCTTCATCGTCAAGTTGAGGAATGTTTAGATTTTCAATAAACTCATTAAATTTTTGCTCATATGCATAGTTGTCCATATTGTCATTTATTTTGGCAGTGTACATGTTCCTGTAAAAAGCTTCAATTTCTTTGTTGACCTGAGCGGGATTTGAGATTATCTCTTCATTTTCTAGTTTCACCTCTCGGACCAGTTTTTTCTCATAGTTTGTTTTTTCGAGATTATAGAAATATTTGGTTGGCTTTTCACCTTGTTCTATCCATTTCATCTTTGATCTGAACATGGCCTCTTTACCTCTTATTTCATGGAGTCGTTTCAGTTCTTCCTTGGCGGTCTCAAATTTTTCAGGATATCCTGGTCGAAGTAATGTCCGTTGCAAATTTTAGAGTCAAGATCTTGTAACTCTTTCTGAAGGATATCTTCCTTATTTCTTAGTTTAGATCTTTTCTCCTTTGAATATCCTATAGTTTTTGAGCGTAATTCCATCTTGATTAGTTCCCATAAAAGCTGGTTATCTGTAACTTCGGAGTATTTTCTTAATATTTGTGGGTAGTAAAATTCGATCAGTTCTTTGTAGTTATTGTCTTCCAGCAGGGTGTTGTTGAATTTCCATAAGCCTGGACCTCTGTTGAAGTCATTTTTAACATCAATACTTAAGAAGATCGCATTATGGTCTGGCGCTATCAAAATACAAATTTCCGCTTGTTTAACATCGCAGGAAAGCGAGCGCGAAATAAGAAAGTAGTCGATCCTCAATTTTAGGTTTAACGATTTTGATACTTAGGTGAAGGATTTAGACTTTGGATGTAGTTCACGATAAATATCAGTAAGGTTTAGATCCTTCATAAGATCTACGAGTGTATTTCTACTCTTCGTAGCCTTCCAAGGAAGACCACCGAGTTTATCAATTCGATTGAGAGTGATGTTCCAGTCACCGGATATGATGACTTTTGATGTATCGGTTTTTGACATAAGCTGTTGGCTTAGCGTTTTTATGAAGTCGTCTTGGTTGTAACAGTTATTTGGGCCATATATGTTTGTAACGAAAAAACATTTCTCTTCTATTGTAAGCTTTGCAATTAAAAATCTTCCCTCGGGATCTATTTGAATGCTACTTAAACTGAAAGGTGAACTGGGATTTAAAAGAATGCAAACCCCTTTTGAGTGTGTGGTTCCGTGCGAATAGATTATTTTGCCTCCCCATTCTGCAGACCACACTTTTTCATCTTCAGGTGCTGAGTAGGTTTCTTGCAAACAAAAGATTGTAGCTTTTTGCATTTTTAAGTAAGAGAAAATTGCACTTTGTTTGCTAACATTACGTAATCCTCGCACATTTATGGAAAGCAATTTTAGCTTCTGTGACACAGAATAATCACGCAAGGTT
This sequence comes from Platygyra sinensis, assembly GCA_019787425.1. NCBI lineage: Eukaryota > Metazoa > Cnidaria > Anthozoa > Scleractinia > Merulinidae > Platygyra > Platygyra sinensis. The sequence goes on from JAHPZR010009747.1 coordinate 11,989, forward strand.
TGTCAATGTAAATTTTGCTAAATAACAGATGGCAACTAAGACTAGCCTTATTACTTTGGAGAAAAAAAAACATGCAATGATAAAACTAAAAGCCTATGTAATATACATTTTAATAAGTCAGAATACTTGATGCCGAACATGTGACGAGAGTTGGTGCAAAGCCAAATAAGATCGAAGGCAAGTTGGATAAAAACAACACTGAATAGTAGAATTGGTAATAATGACATCTATACACACATACCTATACACAACAAACAAGCCATAAATGTTTTGAGAGTGTTCCATCCTCATGCTCCTGTTCAGTTTCCGTCCTCATTTTACGTACATATTTATATGTGACCGTGAATGGGAAAACGTACACTAACGCTTTACCGTTAAACGGTAAAAAATAAACGGATTGTAAACAGGTGGAAAACGGTTAGGCGAAACGTTTAAACGATCTCAATAACCGTTTAAATGGATGGCCAAGATCGTTAAACGGTTGATCAAAGTCCAAAAAGGGATAGCTTGACATGTTAAACGGATGAGAAAAATTTCTAAACAGAAAGCTCAAATCGTTAAACGGTTGATCAAAGTCTAAAAACCGATAGCTTAAAACGTTGAACGGTTTAGTGAAATCCATAAACGGATGACTAAAAACATTAAACAGTTGAGCAAATTCCACAACCGGATGAAACACGTTTAATGGTTGAACTCGGAAACAGATAATTTAAACGGAAAATATGATGCACAGCCGTTTTATTCTTAAAAGACAACTTAAGTTTAATGTGGAGACAGATAACTAACGTACCTTCAATCTTCTGTTTCATTCAAAGATTGATCAAAAGGGCGATCGCCAGCGATGTCACGTTCACAATCCTTCAGCTTTAGTCAACTGAATCAAGACAGCACAGTGCATTCCGAGAAATTGTTCCATGCTGAAAATTGGTTCCTAGAACACAAGTCCTAAGAATCCTCTTTCTGTGACTTTTCTTTAAAAATGAGTTTTAATCTTGTAGCGTTCAGGAGAACTATAAACCGAAGGCAAAAGCAACATTTTTAGCTGTCACACTAAGCGGCTTTCACACGGCAAACTAAAGTTGGCAAACTGGTGTTGGCAAACTCAAGTTGATGTGTGTGAACGGCACAAAAACAGTCGGCAAACAAGTTGGCAAACTGTTGGCGACAAATAGAACTTGCCTCTATTCTCGCCAACTTTTTCGTGTTGGTAAACTCGTATCTGACGTGTGAACGGTTGGCCAACATGTGTTGGTAATTTTCAACCAATCAAAACGAGCTCTATTCACGTGATTTATTTGCGTGACACTTCACAAAATGGGGGACGCGAGTCAACACTTTTTAAATTTAATGTCAAAGCGGTTCACAATTGTCCGGCTGTTCGGGACATTTCATCTTTAGCCTACAAAGATACTAAAAACAAACAAAACAAAACGGAGGAGTGCGCGGACAAACTTGGTTTCGTCCAAACCTTTCTAATTCTCCACCGCTTTCTGGATCTTCTCTTCTTATCCTCTGTTTCACTGTTGTACGTGATTGAGACTGCACTAAAAAGCGACCATGTTGGAAATTGCCGTGTTTGTTATTTGCCACGAGTTTGACGTGTGAAGGAACGAGTTGCCAACCTTTTGAAGTTTTCCAACACGAGTTTGCCAACTTAAGTTGGCCATGTGAAGGCCACTTTAGACTACGAGTAGTCCCTCTTTTGCTTAGTCCGTCATTGCGTGACGCAAAAGAAACCCGCGAAAAAAAATGGCCACGTGAAATCCTGGGGCGAGAACCTTTCGGCCCCAGGATTTCACACAGCCATTTTTTTTCGCGGTTTTCTGCACGACGGACTAAGTGAAAGAGGGACTACTCGTAGTCTACTGTCACATACATTGCAATAGTAAATCACGAAGAAACTTACTTGCGTTTGGCGATCGGATTCTATTGGGCTAAAAGTGTTATGTAATTATTTGCCGTAAATAAGTTTCATCACTTGGAGTTTGACTTTGCAACGATCCAAATCTTGTAAGAGTGGCTGAAACTGTGGCAAAAGGCTTCATCGACTTCGTCACACATGGGAAACTTTTTATGAAAATTTGTTACATTTTTGTCGTTCATTGACAGGTCTTTCAAAACGAAGTTTGTTTACCCGACAAGTCCCAAGGGGCTGGTGCGCAATCCAAAGAAAAGAAAACAAATGTCATAAATATACTTTTTTAAAATTACCTTTATTAAAAGTTAATACAAGGAATAGACAGCCCTTAAACGCAAAATAAAAATAGTATCTTACAATGTTTTTTAATCTTCCCTTTGGCTAGCATTCTTATTTATATGTTTGCTAAGGCGACACTTTGAATTGATTTTGCCTTTGATAATTTTCCACTCCTTTTTGGGTCTTATGCTCTGCATAAAGACCCTTAGTCAGAGGCAATCTTGTTTGTCAGTTTGTCACTTTGAGGACGAGATGACACGTGACAGATCTCCGAGAGTATAAATAGTCTGGGTACTAGTTCAAGTTGTTTCGTCGGCCATTGCTTCCAGCGTGTGGTAGTCACCGTGCAACCGTTTTTCCTTTGTCGGGGAGAATTTTGAAGAACTATCCGACGCAATTAGTAGTATTTGTTCAAGGTAAGTTATGTTCTATTTCAAAACTGCTCTGTCGCGCTGTTTATGATTCATGGATTGGCTTTCTTTCATTTCGAATCGAAAATTAACTGAACTGCATAATTTGCCTTGTTTGTTGTTTGTTATTTCATTCAGGTGTTGCTGAGCGGAGTTTCCTCGGCGAGGGAAGGTAACATACATCTAGACTCGCTTTGTGTTTAGTGCGGATTGCACTGAAGCTAGACGCTTTCGCAAGCCCACATTCATTGGCTTTGAATCCGGTGCGGGTTGCACCACATATCTCACAAGTAAGCTTTCTCGAGGAGTCACGAGTAATCTCACAAGCTCTGACAAGCACGTATCTATCGGGTTGGACTATCGGTGTGGCTTACACCTCAAACTGAAAGAGCTATAGTACTCTCAAAAATACTCGCACTGAATAAGAGTCTTACACTGCTGTTGTCTGTGTTATTAGCTGCTAGCATAGGAACAATTACAATCGAACAATACCGGTCAAGGATCGGCTGTCACGACAATTTTGTCAAAGCCAAGGATGCCTCTTAACGTGTGTGAGACCGACCTTGGAATATGACGTTCTACTTAAAAGCTTTTTATTTACTTGCCAACGTTAAAAGACGTTGTTGGATATTACAAGTTCTGGAATGAGGTGATGGTTTGGTTTATGCAAATGATATGCTACAATGTTTACATCCATTGCAAATGATGTGGAGGAAAATCCAGGTACTACATTCATTGATCCAACATCTACTGAGTGACTCTAGTTTTTTTCAGTTAAGTGCTACTGGCTGCCTGGCCTTTTCAACTTTAAGGTTATTTTGGGCACTCGCAGCCAGCACCCCTATCATCTGTTGTATATATAGACATTTTTTTTTTTTCTCTTGTAATAATTATGGGGTGAAATAAAGTATTTTTGTTGTCCTTACTTTAATGGAAATAAGTATACTCCCTTTTTTATAGAGATATAGCAATTGTCTCAATTTATAAACACAAAAATGACACAATGCAATCATATTTCAAACGTGAGGTTAAAATATGAAAGAAACTTGAAATAACCTTTTTCCCATTAAATTTTATGAGACAAAGCCAAGAAAGTGCAAAATATCAAATATTTCAAAGCCTTGGATTTCTGTGTGCATAGTAATTGCTAGAGAAAACATCACTTCTGCCCGTAGTCAGGAAGCTCCTGTTGTCGTAAAATGGTAATTTCTTTTTTGTGCTCCACTGGGTTTTAAAGTTTTTAAAAAGGCATTTGTATTATAGCATAACTTCATGAAATAAGCCCAAGAAGAGAAAGATGAAAACATATTTATTATTGCCGCACTATAGACAAAATAAAAATACAATATGGTAGAGATAGAAGGCCTTCTAGTTATGCAACACTTTTGAGAAGTATACCTTAGGTGAGTGTGTATACCAAGAAAATATAAGTGACAAGTAGGATATTTCACATTTATACCATGAGAAAGGGTTACATAGCTATTTTATACCATGCCATAGAAAATACAGTAGCCAGATGGGAAGGTTGGGTGTGATGCAGTTAAATTGCACTGATCGATGGGAAGGTTTGGTGGAATACTGACAAATATACAACATATTTCCTGCATTTTGATTGGCTATTTTTTCTATGGCATGGTATATATACAATGAGTATATACACACTCAGTGATCTTGGTGTTTAAGCAATCTGATTGTTCGCTATCTCTGGCTAATGAGCATTATTCGACCGCGCGCAGCGAGTGAGTAATAATGCGTTATGCCAAACAAAAATAGATGCATATCTTCGTGACGTTAAGCTTACTTTTGATTCACACTGATTTGAACGGCGTTTTAGGGCCATTTTCTGAGACTGTCACGAGCTTTTTCCGAAGATTAACTATAGATTTTCCATGTTCCGAAGACGAACGTCCCGTAAATAGTTTCGCTAATTCGCGCATGCTTTGTCACAGCTTTCGACGTTGTCCGAGCATGAATTCGATGAGGCCAACGAATTAAGTACAATTTTAATGGTTCATACTGCAAATGGTTGTTGAGATCACTTCCTGTGTATATACTGAAAACAATTATTCTTCTCAATCTCGGTGAATAGTGGCAGAATATTTACCTCGATTTCAAAGAATAATTGTTAATTATAATCCATCAAATATTTCACCTGCACAGTGTGCATCTTGCCCAGCTGCTTCGCAGGATGTTTTTTACCCAAACCTTACTGCCTACTGTAGTTTTTGGATGGAGCCCACCATTCAAAAAACAACTGACAATGCCACAGTGCTTAGTTATGAATTTAAACATTCTGAGTCATCATAGCAGCAAAACCTCTTGACACAGCATGTACAAGTTCATTTGACATGTGTGAATAGTGCCAAGTTCAGAGAGCTAAACTAGCACAGGACATTATGCATAAAATGGGGCTAAATCGAAAGATGTTGTGTTATGTCCCATTCAGACTAAAAGCTAAATAAATTATTATTAGATAATAAAGTGAGTATTAAGTGAACAATATTCTACCATACATTTCCCTCTTACAAATTGTAAGGGCTTGTTTACCTTCTCACTTGTAGCAATTGAACTCCCAGACACTAGCATTTGTAAACAGAATTCCAATCGAAAGTAATAATACCGGTAGCACATTAACAAAAAGCATAAGACCCCAAGTACGCATTGCGGACCTATTTTCTTTCTCCACGGGAGAGTCAATAGGAAATCTACTAAAAACAAGTACTTTTAAGGAGTTAAGTCTCGTGGTGTCAAGCGGCAGTTTCTGATGGGTCCCCTCAGTGTTGCTGCTGCTCAGCTCCTCTTTACTGAAGAAAAACAGAAGAAGTTTGAGGGCGCACTTGTGTCGCTGAGTTTCCTTTTGTAGGACGGCTTGTATCGCGCTAACTTTTCGAGGGGTCACGCAAGAACGAATTACCTCCTCCCCCACTGCCACTTCAGGGATTTCCTGGATGCTGGATTGTGTCGGCGTTGTATGAGCTGGTGGAGTTGACTGCAGATGCTGTATCGGCGCTGTGGGCACTGGAGGCGCTGCAGGAGTTGAACGCTCTGAAGCTGCATTCTCGTAGTCTTGCTCATAAAGACTTCTCAATGCCTCTAGTGCATGGCAGTCAATAGTCTCGAGGCCATCAACGAGCTCAGGCTGACGAAGATCTGAATTTGCACCCGGGGCATCGACCTGAAAAGAAGTTAAAAAAAATTGTGAGCGTGGTCTGTTTTATTGAGACAAGCTTTTAAGCGACTTAGTTTGATGCTCCTTGTTTACGTCAAGCTCTTCCTTTCAACATGCTACTCATGGAATTGTGGTATAAAATTTAAATTTATAAATTTGGCACGTTAAATCATCCATGGAATTTTTTTTGTTTCTAGCTCAGGCTGACGAAGATCTGAACTTACACCCGCACTGAACTGAAAAGAAGTTAAAGGAAATTGTGAGCACGGTCCGTTTTATTGAGCTTTGTTTGATGCTCCTTATTTATGTCAAGCTCTTTCTTCCAATAGCCCTTTTCACGGTTAATTTTTCTCATTTGCATTACAATGAAATCAACGTGAATGCGAGGCAATTTCGGGCTAAAAGTGCGAAATAGCCCGAAATTGCCTCGCATACATGCTAGATTTTATTGTAATGCAAATGAGGAAAGCTAACCGTGAAAAGGGCTATTTCAATTTTTAAATTTGGCACACTAAATCGATCCATGGAAATTTCTTTGTTTCTCTGAAAAATACGAAAAAAATTGCCATTTTGCGTGACATCGTCAAAGTTGTCCATTTCGTTTGCTCGCGCCCATTTTGATATCGCAAAAGATTTTTTGTTTAACACTTCAAGACGTCTATGAATTTACGTTACCTTCTTTTCAAAGGAATCCAGGTGATGCTCAATCCTAGCCAGCCAGGGCTGATATGTTCTCCTCCATTGCTGTCAACGATTCCTCTAATTTCTCCAACATCTGTGCATGTTAGTGCAGAAAAGCGTTAAAAATATGACAATATGGCGTGTTTTTGAAAGGCCTGTGAACTTATAGCCCGCCCGCGGATGGAAGCAAAAAAGTTGGAAAAAATTTGTACATACAACCTTTTTGCTTGAGAGCATAAAGATCCCAAGGATACCGTATTTCCTCGAATAATAGCTGTCCCTCGATCAATCGCCTCCCTCAAATAATCGCCCCCCCCCCCCCCACCCACTCCCCGCTTTGACCGAAATATTTAAATAATCGCCTGCCTCGAATAATCGTCCCCTTCCCCCTCGTAATTTTCTTTTTCTCTTATCCCCTCAATTGACATCTTGGGTAACAAACAAGCCTTCATTTAATTGTTCACAACTGAATGGTTACAAAAGCACCATTTTTTTTATAGTTCTATCTACGTATGAAAATGCTCATGTATTTCACTTTTTAATGGTATAATAAAACAAACTACATGTATTTAGGGCATGACCTCCCGTGCGAAATGTTTGAAATGATCGTCTCCCTCGAATAATCGCCCCTTTTGGTGCAAAAGAAGAAATAATCGCCCCTCTGTCCCTCCGCGCACTCAAATAGAAACCCACCAACAACGTTACTATTCACCACTGAAATTTTAGGGCATTACTGTATTTGCGAGACAAAAAAAACGAAATGACAATAAATTCTTACACTGAATAGTGATGCTGCTTTTTAAGTGATTACACCCTTCAAGTAGGATTAACATTGATTATTGTACTTACCTTGCAGGACGTTTTCTGGGGCTTTGAGTTTGTCGCTTCGACAGCAAAAATGTATTGGAAAACGCTGAAGATTCTGGAATCTGGCTCTGGAGCGCAGCACATTCAACAGTTCTTCGCATTCAATTGCTCCTCCATGGGCTCACTTCATGTGTTGTCGCCTCCAAATCTTTGGCTGGAAGACCTGCTCAGCAACTTTTGGCTTTCTTGCTGAGTCCCCCCGGTTTGATGCCCACTTTCAACTTCCCTTTTTCGTGGTTCTTCTAAAATGCCGGCATATGGATCACCCCGGTCACCACCTAAGGTCCCAGTTTGTTCAGTCCTCTCTTAAAAGATAAAATAAATCCCCGGTATTAATTTATACCTACTATTGGCAGCACAAAAAGAAAAGCCAAAACTGAGATCCATCCGTAGAAAGCCCAAATGAGATTTGACGGTATTCAGCCAATCGTTCGTCATCGTCGGTATGTTCCCCGACAATGGCCAATTCGGTTTCCCACATAACACACAGTAAAACAGTTTTACCAATGTACACATTGGAAACACAACTGTTTGGATTTTCGTTGTCAAACGTTATCTTATTCGTTCCGAGCAAAACACTATACAGTTTTCACAAATACAATTCATATATTAATTAAACCCACCTGTTTGATTTTCGGTTTGTCAACTTGAAAAGTGATGTCAAAATTATGCAGCCTGACTCGTGAGATGGCATTTTTCACGATTTTGATTGCACGTGAAATGGTGTCAGTTTCACAGAGGGACCAACTACAGGTGTAGGGACATAAAGGGGAAAAAATAGTTTATTACAGTTCCACAAATCAGAAAACGTCTGCTGTTGGGAAATACTTTGCCAGAGTCATAGTGCTGTAAGTCATCTGAAAAGTTGCTATGGGTGGTTACAAACTACAAATGAAAGTATTGACGCTCAAAATTCATCTGTAAAGCAGTCAATTAGTTATGTTCCCTTTTGAAGATTGTTCTTCAAAAACCTCGTTCCCAGGGCCTTTTCCCTGGCTTGGGGGCGGGGCGGGAAAAGGCCCTGGCATCGGCTGGTCACGTGCCCACTTTACACCCTGAAATCCTGGGTGTAATAAATTAGCGAGTTTGCATAATCAAAAGTGCCAACATCACGATGGCGGAGAAACTGGCTGTGCTTTTCGACTTGGATCTGCTTTTAAACGTTGAAACTTTGCGTCTTTTTGTTCAGTTAAAGCCACTTCAAGTAATGTTTTGAATATTTACTGAAAGGCAAAGACATTGTTGCCGTTCCGACCGACTGGCTTGGCAAATCTCTGCTGTTACAGCGTCTACCGGATTTCTTGCCTGTCAAGGCGGACAATAATATTTTGTAAAATACACGAATTCTACGGTTCGTGGCATTTATGCATTTGCCGTTTTCTGTTTGGTCACTAGACCATTTTGTCGCTTCACTCGTGTTTATGAAGGGCACTTCATCCTGTTTTCTAAGGAGTAATTTTAAGTTGAGTTGCGTGCAATGGCAAATTTTTTGAGCTAGGCCGAACAAACAATCAACAGACTTGCGGGTAAATAGCTACATTTTGGATCCTGTGGTGCCAGAACGATCAAAGGAGGAATAAACCTATACGTCAAGCTCCAGCCGAAACATAAGCCGGACCATAGCTGCAAGAAACATAAGAATTTCTATAGACAAGCGTATTTCTCGAAGTAAAGCTAGGGCGTCTCTTAAGAAAACCGCACGAGGGCAAATATGATATCCGTGATAAGAAACTACACGTACTGTGTTTGCAAACAGTTCTAGTTACCGCCGGGCCCGGCGTCACAATATAGAAAGCAAGTAAGCAAAATGTTCACGGTAAACTCACTAAAGCGTCATATTTTTCCCTCAAAAAACAAATACTTGGAGACTTAAAAAATATCTTGCAATAGAAATGAGCCTTTACACATGGCAAATTACAGAGGTGTCAAACTCGACGAAGCGACATGTAGATAACAGCGGAAATCATGCAGACCTACGACGGCCTCTAAAAATTTGCGATAGCACGATCTACATCTAACGGCTCAGCTCTACATAAAATTACTCCTTAGAATACAGCATGAAGTGCCCTTCATAAACACGAGTGAAGCGACAAAATGGTCGAGTGACCGAACAGAAATCGGCAAATGTATAAATGTCACGAACCGTAGAATTCGTGTATTTTACAAAAATATTATTGACCGCCTTGACAGACAAGAAATCCGGTAGACGCTGAAACAGCAGAGATTTGCCAAGCCAGTCGGTCGGAACGGCAACAATATCTTTGCCTTTCAGTAAATATTCAAAACATTACTTGAAGTGGCTTTAACTGAACAAAAAGACGCAAAGTTTCAACGTTTAAAAGCAGATCCAAGTCGAAAAGCACAGCCAGTTTCTCCGCGATCGTGATGTTGGCACTTTTGATTATGCAAACTCGCTAATTTATTACACCCAGGATTTCAGGGTGTAAAGTGGGCACGTGACCAGCCGATGCCAGGGCCTTTTCCCGCCCCGCCCCCAAGCCAGGGAAAAGGCCCTGGGAACGAGGTGGAGTGTTCTGAAGTCACACTTTTTCCACCGCGGCTCGTTTGGTTGCTGATCTATCACTGGTAAGTTGTTCTCCTCCAAGCGAAACTAGCGGGTGGCTTAAAGCGTCACAGCCCCCCCCCCAAATTTATCGAGGACCCATGCCATGGTCTTTTTCAATTAGAATCTGTGCATCATCTGCAACCAAGTACACATTTATTCAATGGGGTGCGTATGACAAGAATGTGCAACCCATGCAGAGGGCGAGCAAAAGGAAACAATTTTTCAGTCTGTGGCTGCCGAGAATTTGTTTGCCTTTGCAATGAACTTGAAGGTCAAAATGTTTCCAAATCCCATATGCATATTCGGCAAGGTATTTCCGACGAGAAACTGCATTAACATATCCATGGAAATGGAGAATAAAAAAGAGAACAAGCGTTTGTATCTGGTAATGTTTACAAGAGATCGAAAACTTCGAAAATCGCAGCCGGCCAGCGCTCTGGCCAGGAAGACAGACAAATTGCCAACTAAACACGACTTTTATATGTGTTGCATTGACATCCAAACCTATGTTTTCCCTTTAAGCTATTTTGTTTCTTTGCAAAACATTAGCTATCTTTTCTATGTTTTTAGGCTAATTGTAGGAGAAATTGTTCATCCTTAGTTGTTCATGATTAAAGGCCTATGGGATGCAAATGCAGTTTTTAAAAGTGGGGTGTCAATCTTTTAAACCACTAAAGATAGCTCAATTGTTGAAAAATGCAGGCTCCATCTAAAGCTACAATTTCTCCTTGCACTTGTATCCTTACCAATTTACTGTCACTTGATTCCTTCTTTCAGCTCAACAGTTTGTCTAAAATCCGTTTCGTTGGGGCGATGCCATTTTTTCATTCTTTTAAAGAAGAAGAACGCGTTGAAGTAGGTGGTGTGCGTTTACTTGCTCTGCGAACTTGCCTGAAGTCGACATGATTGTATGAACAAGAGAACTTAAATCCTGCGTGATGAAAGCCAAGAGTGCGGGCTCTTATGACGCTTCAAAACAGAGGCGGGATCAAAAGCGTGGGCAATTTTTGATTGGATAAATAGATTTTGATTCATAATTAATAATAAGCATAAATTCACCACTGATCCTTCGCGACGGGCCTGTTTTAATTATTCTTTTATAAAATTTTGATGGCACTTATATTAATAATAAAACAGAGGCGGAACCTTGTGTGATTTTTTTACTGTTTACTCTACAAGGAATTAATTTGTGATTATTTCTATTTTTTATTTTGTTTCCATTATAAGTTTTCTAGACTTCCAGGTCGTTTATTTTAATCGGTCTACCTTCTGGTGAAAGGCTTCACTGTAAATTTTGCACCATACTAGAGTCCATTAAACGTTCCTGTAAGCAAAAATCCCATCCTCGTCTCATTTTTCGTTCGCTGCCGGCTTACTAGTTCTTCCTGTAAGATTGTGAGGTTTTCTGTGTAGAGAAGATACGGCTCTCACCGGCAACACTGAGTAGCAGCATCGGCGCTAGAAGGAACTAGGTTGGCACGTACTTTGTATAGAGCGTTTTTAATTGGTTCTTGATTTATAGATGTTGCTCTGATTTTATGGTTGGCGAATTTAACGATTATTGGTTTGTTTCCTTTTCGTTTCAGTTTGTGGGAATTTCAACATCCTGAGGAGTAATTGGAACTTCGAGCGCTTCTGCCAACTTCAAAACTACCTCCTCTGTCGTGCTGTAGGCGCTCTCTGGAACACCATGTATTTCGAGAGAATTTTTCCTCGTATATTGCTCCAGCCTGTCCTGTAACTCGTATAGTTTCATATATTTCGTCTTGTTGTTCGTTAACACGTTTTCTCACTGCTGCTAGTTCGAATTCGGTGTCAGAACATTGTTTTGTAGTCTTCGTTAACGAGGTTTTAAGGTGAGCCATTTCTAGCTTTTGTTCCCGAACAGTTGTTGTTAGCTCGGCCAACTCAGTCCTTATGTTTTTATTCTCTCGAAAAATATTTGCAATATTGATTTGAATATCGACCAACATTTCTTTGAGCTCCTCCAGGCTTGTTTTCAGTGGCGGTGCTTTCGGTATCGTGATTGCTGGTTCTTCTGTTGTTAACTCCTTATCCTCCATGTCTTCTGAGGCCGCCATATTGGCACGTTTACAAATGTTGGGATCGTCTTCAGTTGAACCACGGGCCCCTCTTTTATGTTTTTTACTCCCGGTCATTAGCTGGCTACACGTCGACCTAGTACTTTTCTTTTGCAGCCAAGGATTTATGATTATCGGCGATTTATAAGAAATTGAGGACGCTAAAACTCTCCTTCAGAAAACGCACATCCGCACGTTACGCCCGCGCATGCTCATGTTCCTGTATATAGATTGGAGCTCCGATCATGATAGTAACTTTACTGCAAGTAAATTAACATAATTTTTTTGTTTTTTTTGTGGCGGAGCGCGTCGCGGTAGGGCCTCATGGTTCAGCGCGCTCTGTCTCCGCGGATGACGAGCGGTCCAGGTTTTGAGCCCCTGGCCAGGGACATCGTGTTGTGTTCTTGGGTTCCTCTTTATAGGCTGATTGACTATATTTCACCAGCCTCATGAATATCTAAGTGTTACAATCGGACTGTGTTCTAGCAACCACAGTTTTCAATTAGTTTTGGATATGAAACGAAGATTAGAAATAGGCCTATAGTTTTTGAAGTCATTCGAATTCCAGAGGGGGCTTTTTGAGACACAGGCTTAAGTATAGCTTGTTTAAGTTATTCAGGCATCTGACCAGTTTCCAAGGAAAGATTGACAATCTTATGTATTACTGGGGAGTACTTGAGTGCTATGTAAGAATAAGCTGGATAGTCTGGCATTTCTTATGTATAGCAAAATTGATTATGATATTAAACAAGAAACAGTCTCTTAAAGTGTTCCCCCAAAGCCTTTGTTGTGCTTCTAACCAGAACTCATACATCTGTAACACTTGCAACAAGAAGTAAGGGGAAGTACACAAGTACGTTATTTTAGGATTGCCAGATAGTTTTGTCAAGTCATTTTGAACACAAAACTAAACTATGGTCCGGTGTAAACCATAAATCTGCATGATAGTAGTAGTACATCAACCCCCCCCCCCCACCCCCCACTTATAACAATGTCAAAGCATTTACTTTAGTTCTAATAACCAGACTCGAACACTTTAGTTGAATATACCACTCGGCAACAAGGACTATTGACAGCTATGTTAACTCACGCGACTGCAGTTACAGTAGGTAGTTGTGGACAAGGCATTACTGTCCTACAAGCTCTGCACTTGTATGTGTTATACACGGACCTTCATTTTACGGGGTGTTAAGAGATGTTTTTACTCTTGGCAGACAGCAGTGGCCGCTTAGTTACGATGTCTTCTGGTATGTGGATGGTCGTCTGTGTGAAACCAAGTGTGTGCAACAATTACATCGTGGAACATTGTTGAACAGTAACACAAGCCTCTCGGTTTTTCTTCACTGTTTAATGTTTGAACATAGCAGGTTGTCTTGTGCACTGGAAACACTTTTTGGAGGCCAGATACCATAATAATAATAATAATATATAATAATAATAAATCACACCTAATAATAATAATAACAACAACAACAACAAACCCCCGACAAACAGCAACAACAACAATGATAATGATAATAATTACAAGGTTTAATGCAACTGCAACACCTTGAATGATTAGACTGTCAGCCCATGCTCCCTTGTTTTAGACATGTTTTCCAAGTAGGCAAGCTATGACTGGTCAAGATTACTTTCAATGAACCTTTCTGGTTTTGTCTTAAATAATTTACTCCGACAGCTCTTACATACAAATGATGTGTTGGATCACTAACAGCTGGGGAGATATAACATGAACAAAAACAATTTCCTTGACCACTCAATTCAACTTAGATGAGGCCAAAATGAAGCAATTAGTTTCCTAAATTCTTAATGGTGATAATGCACCTTGTTTGTGAGTGAGATTTTTTAATGTGGGACCTAGATTGAGCTCTACATCTCGTGAGAGTAATGTGTTTTGCTAATTAGCTTCAATGAATGCTGTGTTTGTGCTGCATTTCCAGCCTTTATGAGACTGAATACTTGTGTCAAAGTAAATGGCTAATATTGGAATTTCTTACATTCTATGAATTAAATCTAGCATTAAAAATTTTTCCCTTTCCTCCTAAAGCATAGGCGCTGGAATTTATTTGAATGAGCAAAGCATTGTAACTTCATGTTAATGAAATATGCACTGAAAAAGCAGTCATCTTGGCGAAGAAAATGAACATGAAAGCCTTTGTAATTTTTGCTTGTGCCTGATATCTTAGATGATTTATTAAATGAATGTTTGATTGTACTCTTAGTTCTCTCTCTTACTTTCCTTTCACTTCAGAGCTGAACCAATTTATTAACTTGCACACTTGTATGACATTCTGTTGCAGACAAAATATCCAATTGTTAAAATATCAACGTCAAAAATGGAAAAAGGTTCTCAAAAATACTTACTTACTTACTGCCCATCATGCCTATGTGGTACATAGGGCAGCAACAAAATCTTTCCAATGCTGCGTATCTTTAGCCAGTTTTTAAACTCGTGGACACGCGAGTTTCTTGCGGGGACTTCAATATGCAAATGTGTCACTCGCTCACTCAGGTGTAGACACTCTTCGTAATTAGTCGGCCCAAACGAGAGCGCCCGAGCAAGCCCGACGAAATGTTGGAATAGTAACCGAGCCCGACGCCATGTTGGAGTAGTAACAGTGCAGCCCAATTACTCACTCAAAGGCTGCTTCGCGCCAGCCTTGTAGCTTTTAATTTATTAGGTGTTTCGCTAAATTGAAGAGGAGTTGACTTCGAATGTTCGACTAAGTACAATGGCGGACTCGAAGGCTGAATTTCATAGACATTTGACTCGTCCAGGCGTTAAATATGACGAAGAGATGAGCATTTGTTTGCTGGAAAGTGACCTGAAAATGAGTAAATCTCATGCTACAAATGTGGTAAGCTTTGATATTCGTCAATCTCAATGAACTTATATGAGCGAAAGGAACAATTTTTATGAACGAAACAGCTATTGAACTGACAGGACAAACATTGGCACCGTTAATGATTATATAATATTGTAATATGTTTATGCTAATGGACAAAACACTGACCCCCAGTCCATGGACTAGCCCAATGGACTACCCAAATGGACTACACCTAAAAATAATAATCCAAAGGAGTACTATTTAATGTTCTTAGCTGCTAGTATAATTAAATTACAAATAACTTCTGCTTATGTTCATCCTGTACAGCATCTAGCCACCATTTTGAATAATTGTACTTGAAATAAACAACTGCCAGACACAAATTAGTTCGAAAACCGTTAACTCGTTTTATGAAATTTCATCATTTGATTATCAACGACTATTATAAATCAGAGGTAGCAATCAGTATCAGGATCATACAAGTGTAAACATTAAAAGCTTGAAAAGCCATTGAACAGTGAGTGAGGAACCCAGTCTAATATTTGATTTAGGAATAGCACAAGTTAAATAGTGCAGGGGGCTACTCCCTTATATGGGCTTTATGGGTATGTGCAACCCCAAAAGGGTAGGGTTTTTCAGCCACTTTGGTTATAAATAGGGTATGGTTTTAGCACTCTAGTCTGGAAATATTGGGTATGTTTCTTGGAAGAAGCTACTTTTTTAAATTATCAAAAAAACCATCACCAAAAGCCCTTCATAACTTATGTTTAGGGTAACTGTACCAGCTGCAAGGGTCATAAATAGGGTATCAAATGTTTTGCCAGGTCATGATAGGGTGACAAAATTCACAGATTTTGATCATGAATGGGGTAAGAGTTTGGGGAGTGGTCCGCATACCCCCACCAAGCCTTTCTGGGAGTATCCCCTGGGTATAATGTCACACAGTTATTGTCAGTTTTATTCCATGTGATTCTGTCAGCCACTACACATGCAGAAGCTAAAAGGTGACATGATAGGAGATGACAAGAATAATGGCTGAATAATGAATTACAAGTCAGGCTCCTGAGCCTGGAACATGGTAAACAATACAGCTAACTAAGCCATAGTTATACTTAACAACCGAAATCTACTTTCTACTACATCTATTTTGTGTTCAGTGGTTCCAGAGTAAGTAAGTAAGTAACTTTATTTCAACTCGGGTTGATGAGGCTGATTAGGCCCCTAGCAAAACAAGCAAGTTATAGCAGCTTACAACTTTAAATAGTACTCATTTAGAATATTGTTAGGAGTAGTCCATTTTAGGGGTAGTCCATTTGGGGAGTCCATGGTCTGAGGGTCAGTGTTTTGTCCGTCACCTAATTTTGTAATTCAGTAACATCTAAACCTGATAGCTAGTCTGATAACCCAAAATATTGTTATAAATATAACATGTTGTGTCAGCCTTGCAGTAGTCTTTGACTTAATTATTATTATTTTACTTTTCAAGTTTGGCTGATTAAATCTCCTGCAAGATCCAACGCTCGATCAAGCAGGATCTTTGTTCATGACTTTGCAGTTTATAGCACTTAAAATTTTTATCTCGATTCAGTGTCCATGTTCAACCGACATCGAGTGAAGTTTAGATTAAAGTTGTGTTCTCCATACTTGTTTTGTTTATTTAAGTACATTCATTTGAACTCTGAGTGGGATGTGAAATGCAAGAATTCCCAAATACTGTCTTTTGTTTACATTTTTGCTTTCTGATTGAAAAGATAGCTAGGGGAAAGAAACCTCCTGTGAGCTTGTTGGAACACATTTATGGGTGGACAGACTTTTTGGATCAACACTGAAAATGCTATAAAAAGAGGCTAATGATGTATTTTACGTGCAATATATATAGAGACAAGTGGTTCCACATTGGAAAAGAAGTGTTGTCTCATAAGAAACCTTAACTTGAGTGAGATGCAGTGTGAATGGTCTGTTCGCACAAAAGAAAAATGTTCTTCAAAGCTTGCAAATTTTCCCAGCAGGCAGACCAACATCAACATCAACCTCTGGGTGGTGGTGGTGGAAGGGAGTATTCTGATGTTTTGGGCAGGAGTGTGCAATGTGACCCAAGAACCCTTACCTTTTACCACTCCATGTTCAGCTGCAATTCTACTACCCTGCTATTTTGAAATATGTGTGCAACAATAGCCAACGAAAGAGCCTACGCTTTATAAGTGCAGCTTGTTTTAACAGCCTTTAATAATGCACCAACAATTGCAAGTTTCCCAACATGTTTCATCTCTAGATTACTTAATCCACGAGTTTGGCCATGGGTCTCCTTTGATTCAATGGTGCTCCAGCTGTAATTGGGCTCCCTTAGACCCTTTTCTACAGTTCTGCGCCAGGTTGTTTTTGGGCGCCCTATGTTCCATTTGCCTTATTCTATATATAAAACAAAAATTGTACTGTGCAAGATCTTGTTATTGATCAATGTTCATCAGATATATAACAACAACAGGTGTCTGGTTAGTTTGATACATTTTCCCAAATGATAAATAAAATTACTTCTTACCCACTGCCACAAGTCCTCCCATGTAATTGTGGTGAATGGTGTCTTTCAAAGAAGAGAAGACTCCATTTAAGGCTTAATTTTTGAATGGAAGCACCACCTTAGGAGGCTTGATCTTTGATGCTGTTAACTCTTGAACATAGACGTATTCCCTGGCTTTTTCTGCGACAACCTCCCTAAGGTTGTTAACTTGCACCTCTCCCATCACTCACACATTGAAATCATCTTTTGGTCTGCCAGCAATGTGGTAGCTTTGAAACTGTCTTGGCGGTTCTCATTTGCACAGTTTCTGTTATTTCCGAAAAAATCTCTGTATATCTTCACATGGGAACTAATGACCCTGTCCTGAATCATGACAGTATGGTCATGATTCAAGGCTCGAGGGTGTAGACACAACTTACTATTCTGCTACTCACTGAAAGTAAAATGACATTATCATTTTAAGAAACATTTTAAATTCTCCACTTTCCAAGTTGCACATTAATACACCTGGGCCAAAAGAGGAATTAAGTTCCTCCAAGAACTTGTTTACACCTCCAATTATTACTTTCTGTGCCCTGACGAAACATTGCCTAAATAATAAGGAAAAATACCCATTGTTAGTAGTGTATTTAATGGTTCTAGAAAATATCTATATCCCCCACTATCATGGAACGGAGGTTTTCCTGACCTCTTTCCCCTCTAAAAATTCCAATTTAGCTTTCAACATCGTTTTAAATACCGGAGTCTGACCATGAAATTTTGCAATCCCTTCTTTGTTAGTGTTAGCTATGGAAAAGGTCATCTGATAAATCAAGTCAGTTTATGATGAGTAGATAGACAAGCCGATATCTTGGTTGTTTTTTTTAAACAAACCCTCTTCCCCCCTTCCCCCCACAAAAAAAAACCAGTGATGTTACAAAAGTTTTCATTTTTGGTCAACTGTACCATTATATATCTTTAGATTTATTCAAGCAACTCTAGTTTAACCCACTCCTGGAGCTTTTTGCCAAAAATGTGTTTTTTGGATATTTTGGTGGTTTTTGAGGCTGGATCTCAGCCTAATTAGCTTTAATCTGATTGAAAATGCATTTGCAACATGACAGCTAGCCCTTCGTGCCACTAGAATTGCGTTTAATGACATTTTGGCTTGGGCATGTGCAGAAATCAAAATTAGGCTTTTCAATTTTTGAATTTTTTTCATCAAAACCTTGATAAAAAGTTTGTCACAATGAAACTGTCGTTGATTAGTTTAATAATCTTATAAGAAATACAAAATACTATTATTGTTACGTATGAATGACTACTTGCAAAATGAACTCTTACCTTGCGCTATAAAGCACAAAAAAATTACTGCAACGATTATTGACCAATGTACTCCACTTCTAAAGTAGTTCCAGTAAAGCTTTGACGAAACCACTCCGATGGAACGATCTTCTTGTGATATTTCCAGACTGATAGGGTCATCGGGTAGTGGAACAATTGTGTCACAGCCATCACCTCTGTTTTTCTCTTCAATCTCCCGAGCAACGCTCTCAGTATGGTTGCTATCTTTCTGTACTGTTTGATAGAGTGGGTCAACAGTTGTGTTTAGAATACCCTTTTCTTGCAATTCAGTGAAACTTCCCTTTTCCAAAACACGGCCTTTGTAGCAACACAATCACTTGATCAGCTTCTTTCATGTGCTGCTCCTGATGTGACGTTAACACTCGCATTTTTTCGCCCAGTAGGTCGTTGATACATGTTTTAAAGATATGCTGGCCAACTTTAAAGTCAACGGCGCTCAAAGGATCGTCCAACAAGTAAAGGTCTGCATCAGCGTAAACGGCGCGTGCTAAACTAACTCTCGCCTTCTGACCTCCACTCAGAACTTCACCGTGTTCTCCAACAACTGTTTGGTCATGGCCAGGAAATCGCTGGATGTCTTCTGTGAGTGCGCATGCTTCAATTACCTTGGTGTACTTTGGTTGCTCGTATGGTTGACCAAACAGAATGTTTTCTCTTATTGTTCCAGAGAAGATCCAAGGTGTCTGGGGAAGATAAACAAACTGAGTACCTGGGAGGGTTATTGTCCCGCTAACTTCAGAGATCTCGCCAGCAATTGCTGAGAGAAGAGTAGATTTTCCACTGCCTACTGGTCCAGTAATGACTGTTAGACTTTGTGGTGCTGTGGAAAATGCAACGTCTTGCAAAATAAATTCATCTTGTCGCTTGACTTGTCTGTTCGTCAGATTCGACACACATAAAATACTGGGCTTGTTCAGCAGACTTTGTGCTAGGTCAGGACTGATTGCCTGTTGATCTGGCAGATCTCGCGTAACTATGGTTGCATTGCTCACTGGGTCAGCGCGGTCCGCTTCAGACTGACCACGTAAGATAGCGGGAAGGTTTTCTAAAAGGAGAAAATCCTCTATCCGTCCTAGCGACGCGTGAGCATCGCTTGCTTGTAACAAAGCAGAGGAAATGTTATGGCATGTGCTATGTCTTGCCAAATTCATGAAACCTAACAGCATAAAGAGATTTACAGGTGTGATGGGTTGACCAGTAAGAACAAGAGTAACGACAGACAACAGGGTCGTCACTGATACTGAACTGTCCCACAAGGCAAGAACTCCTGACAGAATGGCACTTTTCTTACGGATGATGTTAATTTC
>JAHPZR010009748.1:0-48489 GCA_019787425.1 Platygyra sinensis
AGAAAGGGGAGTGTTCTAAGGAAGATGGGGCCCGCCCCTAAGGTTGGTCAAAACTGTAAGTCTAAATACAAGTATTGTTTTCACGTGAGCATTCTTGTTGTCTGAATAATGCAGTGGGTAGGATGCATGGTAGGGGGTGAGGGTCGTATGTAAAATACAGGAATCAATTATTCCCTAAGTACTGAGATATATTATCTGCAGATGATATTTTTCAGTTTTTTCTAGAAGGAAGAAGGTATGATGCTGGAATGCCTCAAAACTCTCAGCTTCTACAGAGTTTAAAGATGTTTGCTTTCGATGTTCATGGGCAGCCAGTGTGCATCTATGGGGACCCTGCCTATCCCTTGAGGATCCATTTGCAGGCACCATTTCGCGTTTGAGTGTTAACAACTCAAATGCAGGCATACAATTAAGCAGAGTGTAGTTCGTTCCTCAGTGGAAGGGTTGTTTGGGGGCATCATCTGTTATTTCAAGATTGGACTAAGCAGTGTGTGGAAAATCTATGTGGTGTGTGCATTTCTTAGGAATGCATTCACTTGCCTCTATGGGAACCAAACATCAGAGTTTTTTGAGCTTGACCTACGGCCAGTTTGCAAGACTACTTTGCCTAAAAAAGTGTAAAAATTCAGCATTTATTGCATTTACGTTAAGAGTTCCTAGAGTTAATTCTTAGAATTAGTGGGTCTTTTTCCCAAATGAGAAATGAAACATTAACTCAACTATGTGCGTTTAACGACCAGTCCTTTCGTATTGTAAGGTTCATACATTACGTTACTGTAAGTAGAATTAAATTAATAACATTTTGACATTTAATCTTTGAGTCAAACTTTGATGAACTGTGAAATTCTCTCAACTTCTGTCAGGCATTTGATGTTTATTTCTTAGGTTCTAAGCCTGCTTCTGGTTCTAAATTTTATTTAACAGTTTAATTTGTATCTTCCTTTTTTAAATTCAAGGAAAACAGAAAACAAGGAAAATCCAAAAAAAATTAAACCACACAAACCTGCTTACTTTAATTTCTGAAGTAAACTTTGCGTTGAAAGAATCACATAATAGAGAGTCTAAGCATGACGTTTACGGCAGACGGCAAACGGCAAAGATTATCTCTGATTTTCTATTCTGTTCTTGTAATCCTTAAATAAATCATATAAAAATAGAAAAGTGTCTCTTACTATTCACTGCAAATACAAACATTTCGATTCTACTGTACAGAGAGCTAAAGACAGACGGTAAAAGTTTCATTTTTGCCGTTTGCCGTTTGCTGTAAACGTCATGCTTAACCTCTCTATTGACCGTCAACCCCAGTTAACACAGAAAGACCTGCAAAGGGTCACGTCAATAATACAGAAAGGCAGAGATCTTGAACCATGTTTTAAGATTTCGTTGGTAGCAATCTTTCAATAAGGGCCATCATGACTGCTGTCTGTTGTTGTTGCTGCTGCATTAAAGCTAAAATCTGACCCTGTCTGGCAGCTTCTTGTTGTTGGTGTTGTTTCTTTAAGTCAAAATCTTCCACTCGCAAATCATTTTCCTTCCTGGTTTTTTCTTCTTTGGTCTGCCTCCTTTGATCGCCCTCAGCTCCACCTTCTCATTTGCGCAGCATTCACAGCCACATCTGTGGCCAATATATCCTTCTTTGGAGTGTTGAGTGTTCTTGCCCAGCAAACAGAGCTCAGCCAAAGTAACACCCAATTATGTACATGTTGTATTGACAGGAACAAGACACAAAAAAAGATCTAAAGCTTTAGATCTTTTTTTATGTATCTTTTTCCAGTCAATACAACATGTACATAATTGGGTGTTACTTTGGCTGAGCCCTGTTTGCTGGGCAAGAACACTCAACACTCCAAAGAAGGATATATTGGCCACAGATGTGGCCGTGAATGCTGCACAAATGAGAAGGTGGACCACATTAAGCAATATCTATATCCCGGAAGACAGGAACTCCCTCAACCAAGTACTGGGTCTAAATACGTTATAAGCTACATAAAATATAATGTATTTTGGTTAAATAAATTTCCTTTTGTCTCTCCAAATCGCTCCTTGGCCTTTTTTCGCATTTTCTCTGCAGTTTGTTTGTCTTCCTCAATCTTCTTTGGGGCTCCATCAGAATCTTTGGATTCGATTGCCAACTGTTATCGATCTATTATTTCATGAATTAAAGTTCCTTGTTCAGTTACATCATATAATACAATGCCACTAGCTGATTCTTCTTCTTTCTTTTTTTTCAAATGCTTCTTTCGAAGCTCAGTGTTCCATCCTTTCTCGGACACCTCCTTGGGTGACTAAATTTCACCTCTTCTCTCGTCTTCAAGGCTTCAGCTATTTCAGTCCACTTTTTACCGTTTTCATTACTTTCTTTCTTATATTTGTAAGGTTCTTCTAGCAGTACCTCAGGGCATAACAAAGTAACTTGTATTTCTGTCCACTCCATGGCCCTGGATAGGAAATCACAAAGAATATTCAACACACAGTTCAGCTAAATTTTACTGTCGCTCAATATATTGCATAATATAGAAGTTGTATTCTTGGATGCTTTTAGTTTCTAACCACTACCGACTTAGAACCAAGAAGAATTTCAGTGAGAAAGATCCCTGAGATTTTATCTCTATAAACCCCTTTATTTAACAAATAAAGAAACCGTGTATCACACTGTGATAAAAAAGACGGGCATTTGAGAACACGAGGGAAATGCAGAAAAAACGAGCCCCAGGCGAGTGTTTTCTACATCTCTCGAGTGTTCCCGAGTGTCCACGTACCACAGACTACGCATGGGAAAAACTGACATGCGCAACGACTCGTTTTGGGTCAATTTTACATCCGGTAGCCGTAGCAGCGCCAGCCGTAATGATCTGCTTAAACTCCCTAACATTTTGCTAGTACATTGCCGGGCGAGCTTAAATAATAAGATATTCATTACACGAATGAAACTACCCCGAAAATCTTCACGAGTGATGTTACGGGATCATTCGGGACAATGCCAGTCCCATTCTTGAGGAATATATAAACTACTAAATTCGTCATGGCATTCTTGATTCAGAAAAAAAAAACACACACAAAACATTAACGGTAGAAAGACCTGGCCTTGATTGCTTAGCGCTATCCGCCAGTTAAATCACTATCCACTGGATAGCGATTTATGCGATTTTATCCGATAGATAGCGTTATTCTGAGTAAATATTTAATTTCTAACAAATTCAACGGTGGAATGGATTTGACTGATGGCGTTACGTCGTTAAACGTTGTTTTAGAAGGCTTCATGTTTAACAAATGTAATGTCCAAGATTCACAGGAAGAATAAATTAAAAGCCTCCCATTCAAATTTCCGGCTTTTTTAAAGCCTTTAATTAGCATTGTTAAAGACAATTAACTGTCTGTCAAGGTAAAAGCTAACACCTCCAACCACCATTAATAAGTGATTACTCCATGGAGCTGGCATATTTAAATACGGAACTAAGTTTATACTTACTTCAGATGTAGCAGCTTAGCCTGTGATTCACATCATCATTGAAGCTTCACGCTGGAATGTAAGACTGCCAAAACGTTTTTACGAAGCTTTCGAAAACTTGTCGTGAAAATGCTGTCGGCATTTTTCTGCCTTGGTTTCATCTTATTCGCTTCCTTGATGCCGGATGCACGAGGTAAAGTTTTCTTCATTTACTATAATATGAGAATATTCTATTTTTATTGCTGTTTACCAGGATTTTTTCCCTATGTATAGCACTTTTTAGAAGATGGACCATGCAGCAATATTTTTAGTGTGATAGTTTATATAATTAAATACCGTGAATACTTTTGACAAGAGCCGTTACAGTTTAGCCCGGGTTAATGTTTGGACTTCGCCTTGAGAAAATTTCTGAACTGCATGGCGCTTTGCCTGTTTGAAGATTTCTAAAATAATTCATAGTTGCTGGTTAAAAGTAACTGTGATAACCAGTATGTATTTTTGTTACATTTTTCAAAATGAAATATTGACTTGCCACGATAAACCATAATCTTGACTGGGTTTCAAAACGAAGAAAAAAAAGTAATTAATAACTGACAGGAAAGTCTTCCTTTTCCAACTAACTAGTTGCCAGCTTATTTCTGTTTTTCAGACAGAATGGGCAATGAATTTTGCCGAATATCCACGCTCAGTCAATTGTTCGAGTGACAAGTCAAAGACTGTACCAGCATTTTTCATACCTTGTCAAACATTTCTTTGAGATATTTTAGACCTGCCAAAGATAACTTTGTTGGTTTAACTCATTACACGAGCAGTGTTAAGTCTTTCAAAAAGGAAAAGGGTCTTTGCATTGCGCGGGAAATATGATAGTGCACACCAAAACAGAAAGCAAGAAACTAAGACAATTTGTCGATGTTTTTTGTCAACCTGAAAAAGTTCGTTAAGAAGCGATACTTTAAATGACTGCTGCTTCTTAATAATCCCAAATTTGCAAGTCAGCTGCTTGTTGGTGATTCTCTTGGTTAAAATGAAACCGCGATCGGAGAAATGAGATATTCGTGGACTGTTTTTTTAGATAGCTTTCATTTCAAAAAGCACCCTGCAAAATGTTCTAGAATTTGAGAACAATGAAAAGTGAATGAATGAGTGCGCGATTCATGTTTTCTTAAATCTAAGTTGAAGTAACAACTAGATCATTATTTATATAAAATTCTGTTTTGCTTTCCTAAACAGTTTCTTAAAATAAACTCAACGCAATCAGCCCCAACAAATTAAATGTAATAAGGCGAATTGAATACCCCGCTCAGCTCAGAGGAAGTTTTATAACTTAACTTCAGTTACACCGAAATTAAACAGGTGGCTTTGACATGAACATGCAAATTTGTTTAACAACTTTCAGACTAGACTCTCTTTATGAGATCAAACTTGTTTCGCTGAACAAAAATCAATTCAGGTTTTTGACAAAAAAACAAAAGAGAAAAGACTATGTATATTGCGCCCGAAAATGTGATGGTAAGCACCAAACTGAAGCAAGCGATTGACTATTTTGTTAACATTAACGACAACCTGAAGAAAGGGGTCGTGAAGAAGCGAGACTTGAAATGACTGTTGCTTCTTGATAATCATAATTTGCGGGTTCGTTTAACGGCCGATTCTGTTGTCCAAAAATAAAGCGCGATCAGAGAAATGAAATGTGGTACTTTTTGGGAGATGATAAACTGTCATTTGCATAAATGGTCTGCAGATTAAGCCTTAATTTGCGCAAAATAGAATACTAATTAATTAGTATGCGAATAATATTCTTAACATTAAGTTTGGGTAACAGCTAGATAAGTTTCGTAAAATTTTCAGTCAGTTCGTTTTATTAAAGTGCATATAAAATTAAATGAATTTTTTTTTGCATAATCTTACCGTCCAATATGTAAATAATTCGATTGTAAACGTTAAAGTTTAGAATATCGATGTTGTGTATTGACAATACACGCCGTATTGTATTGCAATCCCGTAGTCTTGTACGACACAACATTACGTCATCAGGACATTTTGGCCGTGCGATTTGGAGACAATTTTTGAGAGCAAAATCGCATAATTTTCAGGTGTTATAAAATTGTCAATTTTTTTCAAACACGGTTCAAACGTTGGAATAGTGTCTTTAAAATGCTGAACTTTCAAACTAATGAAAAATTTCATATGCACTTTTAAACAATTTTGTTATGAAAACTAGGCCGAATTTTGGAGAAAGTTGTTAAAAAGTAAACTCAACGGTTCCCACAGAATTACCAACAACATTATCGCATGTAATAAGGTACATCAAATACACCACTGAGAGGAATTTTTATAACTTACAGTAATAGCCCACGTATAAGAACCTGAATTTTTCAATTTAGCCTAAATAGGTTCTTCTATAAATGGTTGTTGAAGAAAATTTAGGCTACCGAGGTTCAGTTAAAACGGTTCTTATATTTTGATGTGAATTTCATCTGAATATACAATGTATATTATAAAATAATTTCATAATACAGTATAAATCATTTATTTGTACCATAGAGCAGTTGGAGATGGTCAAAAAGCTTTCTTTGATACAGTACTGTAGTAGAGTACAGTACTTGCAAACACTTGGGGAATTATCTGAATGGCGAACACAATAGACATACAACATGGTACTTAAGCTTGAAAGAAAGAAAGTTATGTCAAGAAAGTTTTAAATAGATATTGATCTTAATTCAGCAGTTTCTACCTATACATTTTTACAGAAGTCCCACTGATAAGAACCTAACTTAAAATTTAAGCCTATAAATAGGTTCTTATGTGGAGGGGGATAAAAATGAAAATTTTAGCCCAACAGGTTCTTAAAACCCAGGTTCTTATACGCGGGCTATTACTGTATCTTACACCTAATTTAAACAGGTGGCTTTGACGTGAACATGCAAATGTTCATGCACCTTTCGAGCTTGACTCACTACATCAAAACAAAATAAAAACTCGATGACTTATTCTCCTTCAAAGAAGATTTAGCCTGACCAAATGATTTTGTTGGAAAAAAATGTCCAGTGTTACTTATTTCAGATAACAAGCTTGGTTTTTCTATCGCGAAGCTGCTTGATTCAGTCGCACAGTTGCACCTGTTTTTCTTTGCCAAACTGAGGTCGGATAAACTATGACGATGGACGTTTGGCCAAGAACTTGAAAATATATGAATAAATGCTCTACCATGCAATTATTTTCGTTTCCACTGTAATTAAAACACATTTCCAAGCAAAACTAAAATAATATTTGAAATCACTTTATATTTCCAAACAAAGATCTACTATTATAAAAAAGAATTTAATGAGTTATTCCCTGGAAATTCTATTTATAATAATTTTACACTGCCGGGTATCTACTTTTTTTAAAAAAACTTCCCGGCTGGGGTATCTAGACACTATGTTTGCAAAAATCTAAAACTAAGGTATATAATTTTTAGAAGTCTTGGCCTCTGAATGAACAATATTTTTGTTTTCTTGAAGTTTCGTCGAGGAATCTTGGCTGTAATAGATCACGCCTGAAATACATCGCTGAGGAGAAGTTTTATACTTGACATACACCTAATTTAAACAGGGCGCTTTAACATAAACATGCAAATTTGTTAAACAATTGTCGTGCTAGACTCACTTTCTCGAAAACAAAATTAAAAACTTCATGACATATCCTTAATCAAAGGAGACTTGCATCGAAAATCATTTTGCAAGCTTAATACATTTTTGTATTTTTCTTAACTGTGTGTTTTATATATATATAAATTAGTCACCCTCTCGAGGTTTCCGTGTGTCCGCTTTCAATTATTAGCCCGCCCAACATTCTTTGATCCGGAAGAGATGCAATTTTAATTTTAGATAACAAGCTTGGCTTTTTCGCTCGTATAGCTGCTTGACTGAATGGCACTGTATATAGGTCTCAGTTGGGCTTTTTTTCTTTGGTAGTAAAGGCGAGGTCGAATTGAAAAGCATTCTGAATAAGTAATTAGGTTTGCAGTTAAGTAAACACATGAGTTTAAAAATAGGAAATATGATCGAAAACCACGATTAATTTTTCATGTTACACAGTACGTTCACGCAATTACGGTCGAGTTCAAAGAGAATTTCAGGATACGTTTGGAAAGTTAACTCAAGCCGTCCAAATCAGCATATTCTTCCTGTTTTTCCAATTTTGTTTCTTACTTCACCGTTGTCACAAACGTCAACTCGAGATGCCTCAATGCCAGAGTTTTCCAAAAAAAACTTAAGCTAAGCTAAGCACGTTTTGGAAGTTTTGGCGTCTGAAGTTATCTGTTTATTAAGCTCTGAAGAGGTGCATGACTTCAGAGAAAACGGTGGTATGAATTAACTCAAAAAATTCTTTTTTATGAAAACAAAAAGACTCGAAATCCAAAGATTTTATCTGAATAGACATGAATAATTCCGATTTTTCGTAAATCTTTTAAAATTAAAGAGAATTAAAGAATCTTACATTGCGACGGCAATGTGAACGCCACCAGACAAAAGAGTTAATAAGCAGAATTAATAATGGCTGTCGGCACATGCGTTATAAATATTTTTATTATACATCAGACTCTATGAAAAATCTGATTGCTTGACAGCATTCAATCAATTCACAATAGCTTGTGAACTTGACATGATAAATGCAATATCTGCTGCAGATATTGCATTTATCATGTCAAGTTTAAAGTGTGCGTGGTTACTAAGCCCCTTGGAGTGTTCTCCTCAGAAACAAAATGGCTGAACGCTTCGCTTCTGTTCTGAAGATGAATTATGTGAAAAAGGTATAATAAAACAATTGTTGAATTCGGTTTTGGCATGATGTCATGAATTATCAAAACCTCGTGTCTGTGTTATCTGTCTCAGCCTTCGGCTTCGGCAGATAACACAGATCTCGGTTTTGATAATAAGCAATTATTGGATGAGGTTGAGCCTGATAGCGAGAATTATCAAGGCCGAGGTTTGTGTTATCTGCCGAAGCCGAAGGCTGAGGCGGATAACACAAACCGAGGCCTTGATAATTTCGCTATCATGCGAAAACCGAATCCAATAATTGTTTTATTATACAATTATAAATGTACAAGCGTTGAGACATTTCACAGAACAACAACAAAGTAAGCCACGCAATGACACGTTTCAGTGTAAACATCTTTATTAATGACAGCCGTGAATAACGTGTAAAGCGGAATTCAAAAGGTTTACAGAAAGGATTTAAGCTTAAAACATCTGAAAACGTTTCAGGAAAAACTGAATCGAACTGAAACTTTTGAACAAAATTCTAAAGTTAAGTTGTACGGTCTTATGAAAAATGTTCCCGATTTGCGTTTAATGAATGTTGACATTACAGTTAAAGAAATTAAAATTTTTCGTTATCTCTGAATGAGAGTTCTGTACAATAAATTCCTCTTGAGAAAGGCTAATAACAGGAGATAACTGGTGCGGATTAATAGCCACTTCCTCACCTCTCACCTCGCACTCTGTCGTCAGGGTTTCCGACATTTTTCTCTTGGTTGAAATGTCAGTCCTGCTGTAGCTCCGAATGCTGGATTCATTTCTGTGCCCGCTCACCGCCATGATATGCCTTGCTTCGAACCCTGACTTGTCCAGGATTGTAACCGCCGTTGCCCTGATCGAGTGATTGGTGTAACACTTTGAAAGTTTGGCTTCTCGAGAGATCCTTTTCATTTTTTCACCGAGCAAACGCTCTCCGACAACCATGTTATCGTACCACACTTGATCAGATATGCCGGCGTTTTTCTTCGGCCGCTGAAACAAAAATTCGTTTGAGGGATTCAGGTGCTGTATGTACCGTTCAAATGAAGCCACAGGACAGTGTGGTCCTGGTTTCTCGAACATCACGCCTCCTTCAAATCCTTCATCATTTTCTCGTCGGTTCTTTGTGAGTTCATCTGTTGTTTTGCACACATATTTTGCACCTTTGCCATCCGTGCTGAATGAAAAATCAGTTTTTTTGAGTTCACGAAGATTTTGCCTTCCTCGGCGACAAAAGTACAACATAACCTCGAAAAAAACTTTGTTTTGAAGCGTTTCCGGGCTGTTTTGGTTAAAAACATCGCTTTCGTACAGCTTTTTAAGATCTTCTTCGCAGATCGGTGGCGTGTGTTCGACTTTGGCGAGCCCTTGTCGTTTTAGTTCAACGCACTTGGCGCCAAAAACTTTGTTTGCCTCGGCAAATGCTGGATCGTTTATTATATCGAAGCCAAGAGTCGCCTTGAAGTGTCTGCCCAGTCCAAATCTCAGGCTGTTGAGAGTGCTTTTGGAATAAGAAGTTCCATCGACTTTTCTAGCTTCGGCATAAAATAGTTTGAGAACGTTACTGATGCCATCTTTGGTTTGCGGTTCGGGAACTTTCTTCTCTTTCAAATACTGCTGTAAAACTCTAAGAGCTGTCTTGGTAGCTCGTTTGGTGTTCTTTGCGTCCTTGTCGTCAACAAGGCGTCCTAAATCCGCTTCTGAGACTGACGCGAATCTTGGAGCGGACTCCGCCATGACAATCTTGCTCAAACCGCCGGCTAGCTTGTCAGGTGACGAAAACCATTGTCTGCAAAAACGCGTCATACCTACATGCATAAACGCCAGTGTCTGTAGATGTGACGCGATGACACAGCGCCATCTAGAATTAGCGGGGTGCTTTTAGCCAATCAAAATTGAGATAGCATCAGCATTGTGTAATAATTCATGATATCATGCTCAACCTCATCCAATAATTGTTTAGTACATTTCCAAGTCGTTCTCTGCAAAACAAAACGTTTTGTCCAAAATGACCAAGTTTTGCGTCAGTTTTGGAAAACATGAGCCACAACGGCTTATTTTTGGTATTTTCTTCTACAATTGATCCCTGGCGTTACATTGTTAGTTAGCGGTTCAGACCGCTCGGTTTGCAGAACAGTTCTAGATAATTGAAAAATTCAAAGGAAGCAAGACCGTTCTGGCAATATTTTTGACAACCTGAAGGAAGGTTTGTGAAGAAGCAAAACTTGTTTGACTGCTGCTTCTTCTTATTATTAATCGCAATTTGCGGCTCTGTTTAATGGCCGATTCTGTAGTTCAAAAATGTAACGCGAACAAAGACATGACAGTGTGGTATTTTTTCAGAGATGACTGTCATTTGCAAAAGTATACTCTGCAAATAACTCTAGAATTTCCGCAGAATGAAAAATTGACGAGTTACAGAAGTGCGCAAATGATACTTCTTAAAAGTAAGGCGAAGAAAGGCCTACTTCGAGTTAAATTAATAAAGAAATATGAACGAAAACTCCAATGAATTTTTTCATGTTATACAGTAAATTCAAATGTTCGATTTCAAAGAGAGTTTCAGCACCCGTTTGCTTCAATCAGGGCGTCCAAACCAACTCCTTTTTTCATTTTTTTTTAAATTCAATTTTGCGTTTTACCTTCCCTAGTGTTGCAGGTACGTACTCGAGATGCCTAAATACCAGCGTTTTCCAAACGTTTTGACATCAGACGTTATGTGGTTATAAAGTTTTGATGAGAGTAGTGCGTGGCTTCAGGAATAAACTGTGGCACAAATAAGATAACTTAAAAACGTAAAAAAAACATTTTTACGAACTGGACAAAGGCGCAGAATCAAAATGTTTCTCCAGAACAAACTTTATTTTTTCAAAAGAGAAAAATCCTTACATCATGCCGGGAAATATAATGGTGCACGCATAACGGGAAGCAGGCAAGGCTATTTTGATGATGCTTTTGACCACCAGAAGGAAGGTTCTTGACGAAGCAAAACTTTAAATGATTGCTGTTTCTTAATGACCAGTTTGGGCTTTGTTTCATTATTAATGGCCGATTCTGTTGTCATCACGCCATGGGAGAAATGATGTACCACTTTTTTTTCTGAGACTATTTAACTGTCACTGGCAAAAATATGCCAGTTAATCTGGAAATTGCCCAACACTAAAAATAAATGAGTTGCAATGATCTTTCTTAAAACTAAGTTGAAGTGACAAGCTAGTTTATTTCCATATAAATGTTGTGCCGCGTAGCACTGGGAACACAAATGGTGAAACAGAGAATTAACTCTGAAGTGTAAATTAAAGTGCTACTTAAACCCATGAATAACCCACTGGGCGTTAGCCCTATTTCCCTTTATTAGGGCTAACGCCCAGTGGGTTATTCATGGGTTTAAGTAGCACTTTAATTTACACTTCAGAGTTAATTCTCTGTTTCACCATTTGTGTTCCCAGTGCTACGCGGCACAACATTCATATGTACCCTTACTTTCTCTTCGCCGCGATTCACCATCTAAAATCGTCCCCGACTTTCTCTGTGCGACCTCGTAGCTCAGTCGGCAGAGTAACGGCAGATCTAATCCGGAGGTCGTGGGTTCGATTCCCACCGAGGTCAAAAGATTTTTTCTTTGCCTCGTGTGGTTCCCTGTTTCCCTTTATTAGGGCTAACGCCCAGTGGGTTATTCATGGGTTTAAGTAGCACTTTAATTTACACTTCAGAGTTAATTCTCTGTTTCACCATTTTTATTTCCAT
Source organism: Platygyra sinensis (assembly GCA_019787425.1). Lineage (NCBI taxonomy): Eukaryota > Metazoa > Cnidaria > Anthozoa > Scleractinia > Merulinidae > Platygyra > Platygyra sinensis. The sequence continues at coordinate 11,980 of JAHPZR010009748.1, forward strand.
ATAACTCTTTTTTGTTTTTGGAAAGTTAGCTGCAATTTGGAGAACGTTCCTTAAACGCAAACTCAAAGCTTGCGTAAAACTAGATCGAGCACATTACATGTAATAGCTCACATTAAATATACCGCTGAGAGGAAGTTTCAAACTTGACTTACACCTAATTAAACAGGTGGCTTTGACATGAACATGCAAAGTGTTTAACTGTCGTACTAGACGCACTTTCTCGAAACAAAGTTAAAAACTTCATAACGTATCCTCAAACAACCCCCCCCCACGACCAATATTTAAGAAGGGTTTCTCTCAAGTGTTTTCCTTTGTATATAAGTTGGTCGCCCACTCGAGGTTTCCGTGTCTCTCAGTTATTTACCTGACCAACATGAGTAATAAATGGGCTTTTTAAACAGCTTGCTGCATGATTATCGAAGTTTGTAGAGTAGTAGACACACTACATGCAAACAAATCCGTTTTGAAACATTGTTCGAGTGTCGGACCTACACCGGGTTTTATAAAAAAAAACCAATTAAACCCCGGATTAATTTCATATCGTACAGTAAAATCAGAGTACAACTTCAGCATACCTTTTGTTGACTCAAACCGTTCAAACAAGCACATCTGCATTCTCGCTGTTTTTAGCAATTAAGTTGTGTAACTTGAGTGTGTCACATGCAACTACTAGAGATGCCTCAATGCTGGCGTTTTTCAAATATATTTTTGCGAAGTTTTTATAACTCTATACAACTCTTTTTGTTTTCTTTAAGTTTCGTTAAGGAATCTTGATTGCAATCAAGTGATGGATCCAGACCTTGAGCTAAGGAGGTGCGGGGCGGTTTTCATTTACTTGCCCTGCTAGCTTTTCCACCTTCGATCATTTCTTCTTTTTTTACCCAAAATAAAGAGGGCCTGGTACCTAGTGGAGAGGACTTAAAATGATTGGCTCATGTAACTGTTCGATTACAGGCCGGTGTCCGATCTCAACCAACTGTCTGATTACACTGTCCGATTTATAACTTTGCAGATTAATTAGAGCAAAATACAACTTTTTATGCACCAATCAAATTTGAGGAAATCATAATTGTTATGATTAATGCTCAAAATCCTGCAGCAGTACTTGAAACATTTTGGAAACCACAGGAAGTTGCAACAACGAACTACAAAATGAACTGAGCTACTTGCTCGCGCGGGTTACATCTTGCTCCACTCAAACTGTCTATCAAATTACTAATCTTGTAGCCGAGAAGTTTGCAAAGTTTCCGTCATAAGAACACCCACTTTGTGTCGAGCCCGGCTCCGTTACCTTTGCATTACTTCGAAAACAAAAGTTGCACGTTTTCGTTTTTTCTGCGAAGAACAGCTTTTGGGTAAAAGCCACCTGAGAAATAATATTTTTAATTCTTACTGCGAGCCCTGATATTTTATTCAGAGGTTATTTCAGCTATTTATTGCACCCCTCGACATGAAAAGTTGAAAGTTTTTTGCTATGGATAACTTGGCTCTTGATTGTTTTTTTATATAGACATCCTGTTTTTACTACCATGTAATGTCTTTTATTTTTCATTCTACTTTAATATAACCTATTTTAAATGATTATATAAAGGCATTTCAAAATTTTGGTTCTTCAGGTCACTGTCGTAATTTGCGATTCACCAGTGATCCAATCCACGGTAAACGGCTAGAAAATCACGTTATACAAACTATTGACGTCATCAATGAGGATATCTGCCAACTGAAATGCTACCAGGAGCCAAACTGTGTCAGTTATAATTTTAAAGAGATAGCAGATACAGATGGCAAACACAAATGTGATCTGAATAACGCTACATATGAACATCACAACAAACACTCGGGAGACCTCGAGAAGAACGAAAGTTATGTGTATCGGGGAGCTGAGGTAAACATTCAACTGCTAGGTTAAAGTGCCCATATCATCAAAATTTTTATTTTCCCATCTGATTCTATATTTCATGCAATGAACTTCTGCGAAAAATTTTTCGATATGGATAAAAAGCGATTTTTTCACCTGTGCCGCTGATCACAGCATCGACATGCTCAGAGTTGTGACGTAGATTAAGGAACACGTGACTTCAGGCTTGACTTATCTCGCTTGTTTTATCTCTGTAAATTCATGCAAATGCCCTTTCCAGCATTTTGTATGATCTACTAAGTTAAATTTACAGAGGTAAAAACAAGTGAGATGAGTCAAACCTGAGGTCAAGTGTTCCTTAATCTACGTCACAACTCATTCAAAACGATGGGAAGACTGGTACGAATGGTGGATCAAAATGGCGGCAAAATTGAACGTTTTTAAAACTTCTATAAAGATTGCATTTTATCCAAATCGAATTTTTCTTTCGCAGAAGTTTATTGGGTGATATATAGAATCAGATAAGAAAATAAAAATTTGGACGATATGGGCACTTTAAAGAGTGCAGTTATCACACTGATTTTTTTCTAGTTAATTTATGGCAGCATTTGCGAAACTGTAAGGAAACCCAAGTTGTCTCGTTAATATTTGCTTTCTACCCATTTTATAGAGCTTTCAAATCGAAGGTGTCTAACGTCTTGCAGATAAATTCTTCAAAGGTCCGGCGGAAAAGGTTATATGACTCGCCCGCTATCCTCCTGCAAGAGTATCGTTTTTATAACGTTTCAAACTGTAATTAATCTATTCTGTTTTCCAGTTTTCTCTACAAAAATTGTGCTATTTTCCTTTAGCTATCACCAACTAATCATTTTCTTTTCTTTTCGATTCTTTTCTGTTCTTTAAAGAATGCTTGTGCAAAGAACCCTTGTAAAAACAACGCAACCTGTCAGGCTGGTTTTACAGACAGAGATTACCAGTGTTTGTGTATTAACGGATTCACTGGCCATGATTGTAAAAAGGGTAAGATATCGTCATGAACTCTAGTTATAATAAGAAATAATCCCTTAAATAGACACTCTCGTGATATATTTCCTTAAAACTGTTATAAATGCTTGGAAATGGTCCCTAAATTTATGTAATAAGAACTTATTTAGTTCTGACTAAACGATTAGAAGTTCACAATGCAGCAACAATTTTACAAGATTTCAACGATTTTCAAGCCAAACTTGAACTTTTAAAAATCTGACATACTGACACTTCTTAAAAAATCCATATCGCAATTAGTTTTCATCCTCGCCATCGTTAGCCATCCTCGCTTCCTAATGATGTGGCCTGGGTTCTAATAATTTGTCGAGTACTGCTCTACAAAAATAAATCATTATTGTTCAGCTTCCAAAGATCGGTATATGCTTCAATTTTGACGTTTTAAAAGTCATGCTCAAAATGGTGAAAGTGTCCCTTTGTGACTGTGCGCTTTAAAGACCACGAGACAGAGTTTAAGACATTTGGGTGGAGTAAATAGCCGACAATTAAAGGATGACCCGAGGGGACTATGACTAATAGAAAATTTAGTAATTACGACAATCCCGGGATCCTACAAATGCACATGCAAGGATCGATTTTCTGAGGATGGAATAAACTGCACTGATAACTATTTGCAACATAGTTGGGTTTAATGCATCTCTTGCCTCGTAGTTGAAATATAATGAACGACCCACGCGTAGGAAACGCTAATATGTTTCAGTGTTAGCAGACTATATTTTCAATGAAACTTCCGTCAAAGGAAACCTCGGTCTCACGATATAGCCACTTAGTGCTGTTACATTCAGCCCGGGCACGAAAAACCAATATTCTTATAGTAAACAAATAGTTTATGTCACAGCGAAAAATTTCACACTATTTGAAAAATATGTTTACTTTAGATTCCTTTTATATTTCATTCATCTAGATATCAACGAGCGTGCAGAAGGAAAACACAACTGTGATGTTAATGCTGTATGTAACAACACCCGGGGATCCTATAACTGCACGTGCAAAGATGGATTTCATGGAGATGGAATAAACTGCACTGGTAATTTTCTGTAACACAGTTTGGTTTCATGCTGAAGCGATTTAAAAGCGAGTAATTTTATCAGACATAAGTGACCTCATACTCGAGGTATTACAGAGACAAACTCTTTTAAAGCGAAAAGACTCGTGACCACACCTTTTCAATGAAACGTTTTTTTGGTAACATTCCTTTTATTGTTTCAGATATCGACGAGTGCATCAACGGGACACACACGTGTGATGTTGATGCTGTGTGTAACAACACCTGGGGATCCTATAACTGCACGTGCAAAAATGGATTTTATGGAGATGGAATAAACTGCACTGGTAATTATCTGTAACACAGTTTGTTTTAATGCTAAAGCGATCTAAAAGCGAGTAATTTAATCAGACATTAGTAACTTCATACTCGAGGCATCAGAATGAGCAAACTCTTTTAAAGCAAAAAGAGTCGTGACCACACCTTGTCAATGAAATGATTTTTTGCAAAAGTCCGTTTTTTGTTTCAGATATCGACGAGTGCATCAACGGAACACACAGCTGTTATGTTAATGCTGTGTGTAACAACACCCGGGGATCCTATAACTGCACGTGCAAAGATGGATTTCATGGAGATGGAATAAACTGCACTGGTAATTTTCTGTAACACAGTTTGGTTTCATGCTGAAGCGATTTAAAAGCGAGTAATTTTATCAGACATTAGTGACCTCATACTCGAGGTATCACAGAGACAAACTCTTTTAAAGCGAAAAGACTCGTGACCACACCTTTTCAATGAAACGTTTTTTTGGTAACATTCCTTTTATTGTTTCAGATATCGACGAGTGCATCAACGGGACACACACGTGTGATGTTGATGCTGTGTGTAACAACACCTGGGGATCCTATAACTGCACGTGCAAAGATGGTTTTGATGGAGATGGAATAAACTGCACTGGTAATTATCTGTAACACAGTTTGTTTTAATGCTGAAGCGATTTAAAAGCGAGTAATTTTATCGGACATTAGTGACCTCATACTCGAGGTATCAGAATGAGAGAAACTCTTTTAAAGCGAAAAGTCTCGTGACCACACCTTTTCAATGAAAAGTTTGTTGGGAACATTCCATCTTTGTTTCAGATATCGACGCGTGTACCAACGGAACACACAGCTGTGATGTTAATGCTGTGTGTAACAACGTCCGGGGTTCCTATAACTGCACGTGCAAAGATGGATTTTATGGAGACGGAATAAATTGCACTGGTAACTATTTGTAACACAGTTTGTTTTAATGCTGAAGCTATTCAAAAGCGAGTAATTTTATCAGACATTAGTTACTTCATACTCGAGGCATCACAATGAGACAGACTCTTTTAAAACGAAAAGTCTCGTGACCACACCTTTTTAATGAAGCGTTTTCTTGGCAACTTTCCTTTTTTTTGTTACAAATAGTTTACCAGTGCAATTTATTCCGTCTCCATAAAATCCATCTTTGCACGTGCAGTTATAGGAACCCCGGACGTTGTTACACACAGCATTAATATCACAGCTGTGTGTTCCGTTGGTACACGCGTCGATATCTGAAACAAAGATGGAATGTTCCCAACAAACTTTTCATTGAAAAGGTGTGGTCACGAGACTTTTCGCTTTAAAAGAGTTTCTCTCATTCTGATACCTCGAGTATGAGGTCACTAATGTCCGATAAAATTACTCGCTTTTAAATCGTTTCAGCATTAAAACAAACTGTGTTACAGATAATTACCAGTGCAGTTTATTCCATCTCCTTCAAAACCATCTTTGCACGTGCAGTTATAGGATCCCCAGGTGTTGTTACACACAGCATCAACATCACACGTGTGTGTCCCGTTGATGCACTCGTCGATATCTGAAACAATAAAAGGAATGTTACCAAAAAAACGTTTCATTGAAAAGGTGTGGTCACGAGACTTTTCGCTTTAAAAGAGTTTCTCTCATTCTGATACCTCGAGTATGAGGTCACTAATGTCCGATAAAATTACTCGCTTTTAAATCGCTTCAGCATTAAAACAAACTGTGTTACAGATAATTACCAGTGCAGTTTATTCCATCTCCATCAAATCCATCTTTGCACGTGCAGTTATAGGATCCCCAGGTGTTGTTACACACAGCATCAACATCACACGTGTGTGTCCCGTTGATGCACTCGTCGATATCTGAAACAATAAAAGGAATGTTACCAAAAAAACGTTTCATTGAAAAGGTGTGGTCACGAGTCTTTTCGCTTTAAAAGAGTTTGTCTCTGTGATACCTCGAGTATGAGGTCACTATGTCTGATAAAATTACTCGCTTTTAAATCGCTTCAGCATGAAACCAAACTGTGTTACAGAAAATTACCAGTGCAGTTTATTCCATCTCCATGAAATCCATCTTTGCACGTGCAGTTATAGGATCCCCGGGTGTTGTTACACGCAGCATTAACATCACAGCTGTGTGTTCCGTTGGTGCACTCGTCGATATCTGAAACAAAAAAAAGGAAAGTTGCCAAGAAAACGCTTCATTAAAAGGTGTGGTCACGAGACTTTTCGTTTTAAAAGAGTCTGTCTCATTGTGATGCCTCGAGTATGAAGTAATTAATGTCTGATAAAATTACTCGCTTTTGAATAGCTTCAGCATTAAAACAAACTGTGTTACAAATAGTTACCAGTGCAATTTATTCCGTCTCCATAAAATCCATCTTTGCACGTGCAGTTATAGGAACCCCGGACGTTGTTACACACAGCATTAACATCACAGCTGTGTGTTCCGTTGGTACACTCGTCGATATCTGAAACAAAGATGGAATGTTCCCAACAAACTTTTCATTGAAAAGGTGTGGTCACGAGACTTTTCGCTTTAAAAGAGTTTCTCTCATTCTGATACCTCGAGTATGAGGTCACTAATGTCCGATAAAATTACTCGCTTTTAATCGCTTCCAGCATTAAAACAAACTGTGTTACAGATAATTACCAGTGCAGTTTATTCCATCTCCATCAAATCCATCTTTGCACGTGCAGTTATAGGATCCCCAGGTGTTGTTACACACAGCATCAACATCACACGTGTGTGTCCCGTTGATGCACTCGTCGATATCTGAAACAATAAAAGGAATGTTACCAAAAAAACGTTTCATTGAAAATGTGTGGTCACGAGTCTTTTCGCTTTAAAAGAGTTTGCTCTCTGTGATACCTCGAGTATGAGGTCACTTATGTCTGATAAAATTACTCGCTTTTAAATCGCTTCAGCATGAAACCAAACTGTGTTACAGAAAATTACCAGTGCAGTTTATTCCATCTCCATGAAATCCATCTTTGCACGTGCAGTTATAGGATCCCCGGGTGTTGTTACACACAGCATCAACATCACACGTGTGTGTCCCGTTGATGCACTCGTCGATATCTGAAACAATAAAAGGAATGTTACCAAAAAAACGTTTCATTGAAAAGGTGTGGTCACGAGTCTTTTCGCTTTAAAAGAGTTTGTCTCTGTGATACCTCGAGTATGAGGTCACTTATGTCTGATAAAATTACTCGCTTTTAAATCGCTTCAGCATGAAACCAAACTGTGTTACAGAAAATTACCAGTGCAGTTTATTCCATCTCCATGAAATCCATCTTTGCACGTGCAGTTATAGGATCCCCGGGTGTTGTTACACGCAGCATTAACATCACAGCTGTGTGTTCCGTTGGTGCACTCGTCGATATCTGAAACAAAAAAAAGGAAAGTTGCCAAGAAAACGCTTCATTAAAAAGGTGTGGTCACGAGACTTTTCGTTTTAAAAGAGTCTGTCTCATTGTGATGCCTCGAGTATGAAGTAATTAATGTCTGATAAAATTACTCGCTTTTGAATAGCTTCAGCATTAAAACAAACTGTGTTACAAATAGTTACCAGTGCAATTTATTCCGTCTCCATAAAATCCATCTTTGCACGTGCAGTTATAGGAACCCCGGACGTTGTTACACACAGCATTAACATCACAGCTGTGTGTTCCGTTGGTACACGCGTCGATATCTGAAACAAAGATGGAATGTTCCCAACAAACTTTTCATTGAAAAGGTGTGGTCACGAGACTTTTCGCTTTAAAAGAGTTTCTCTCATTCTGATACCTCGAGTATGAGGTCACTAATGTCTGATAAAATTACTCGCTTTTAAATCGCTTCAGCATGAAACCAAACTGTGTTACAGAAAATTACCAGTGCAGTTTATTCCATCTCCATGAAACCATCTTTGCACGTGCAGTTATAGGATCCCCAGGTGTTGTTACACACAGCATCAACATCACACGTGTGTGTCCCGTTGATGCACTCGTCGATATCTGAAACAATAAAATGGAATGTTACCAAAAAATCGTTTCATTGACAAGGTGTGGTCACGACTCTTTTCGCTTTAAAAGAGTTTGCTCTTCTGATGTACCTCGAGTATGAGGTCACTAATGTCTGATAAAATTACTCGCTTTTAATCGCTTCAGCATGAAACAAACTGTGTTACAGAAAATTACCAGTGCAGTTTATTCCATCTCCATGAAATCCATCTTTGCACGTGCAGTTATAGGATCCCCGGGTGTTGTTACACACAGCATTAACATCACAGCTGTGTGTTCCGTTGGTGCACTCGTCGATATCTGAAACAAAAAAAAGGAATGTTGCCAAAAAACGCTTCATTAAAAAGGTGTGGTCACGAGACTTTTCGTTTTAAAAGAGTCTGTCTCATTGTGATGCCTCGAGTATGAAGTAACTAATGTCTGATAAAATTACTCGCTTTTGAATAGCTTCAGCATTAAAACAAACTGTGTTACAAATAGTTACCAGTGCAATTTATTCCGTCTCCATAAAATCCATCTTTGCACGTGCAGTTATAGGAACCCCGGACGTTGTTACACACAGCATTAACATCACAGCTGTGTGTTCCGTTGGTACACGCGTCGATATCTGAAACAAAGATGGAATGTTCCCAACAAACTTTTCATTGAAAAGGTGTGGTCACGAGACTTTTCGCTTTAAAAGAGTTTCTCTCATTCTGATACCTCGAGTATGAGGTCACTATGTCCGATAAAATTACTCGCTTTTAAATCGCTTCAGCATTAAAACAAACTGTGTTACAGATAATTACCAGTGCAGTTTATTCCATCTCCATCAAATCCATCTTTGCACGTGCAGTTATAGGATCCCCAGGTGTTGTTACACACAGCATCAACATCACACGTGTGTGTCCCGTTGATGCACTCGTCGATATCTGAAACAATAAAAGGAATGTTACCAAAAAAACGTTTCATTGAAAAGGTGTGGTCACGAGTCTTTTCGCTTTAAAAGAGTTTGTCTCTGTGATACCTCGAGTATGAGGTCACTAATGTCTGATAAAATTACTCGCTTTTAAATCGCTTCAGCATGAAACCAAACTGTGTTACAGAAAATTACCAGTGCAGTTTATTCCATCTCCATGAAATCCATCTTTGCACGTGCAGTTATAGGATCCCCGGGTGTTGTTACACACAGCATTAACATAACAGCTGTGTGTTCCGTTGATGCACTCGTCGATATCTGAAACAAAAAACGGACTGTTGCAAAAAATCGTTTCATTGACAAGGTGTGGTCACGACTCTTTTTGCTTTAAAAGAGTTTGCTCATTCTGATGCCTCGAGTATGAAGTTACTAATGTCTGATTAAATTACTCGCTTTTAGATCGCTTTAGCATTAAAACAAACTGTGTTACAGATAATTACCAGTGCAGTTTATTCCATCTCCATAAAATCCATCTTTGCACGTGCAGTTATAGGATCCCCAGGTGTTGCTACACACAGCATCAACATCACACGTGTGTGTCCCGTTGATGCACTCGTCGATATCTGAAACAATAAAAGGAATGTTACCAAAAAAACGTTTCATTGAAAAGGTGTGGTCACGAGTCTTTTCGCTTTAAAAGAGTTTGTCTCTGTAATACCTCGAGTATGAGGTCACTTATGTCTGATAAAATTACTCGCTTTTAAATCGCTTCAGCATGAAACCAAACTGTGTTACAGAAAATTACCAGTGCAGTTTATTCCATCTCCATGAAATCCATCTTTGCACGTGCAGTTATAGGATCCCGGGTGTTGTTACATACAGCATTAACATCACAGTTGTGTTTTCCTTCTGCACGCTCGTTGATATCTAGATGAATGAAATATAAAAGGAATCTAAAGTAAACATATTTTTCAAATAGTGTGAAATTTTTCGCTGTGACATAAACTATTTGTTTACTATAAGAATATTGGTTTTTCGTGCCCGGGCTGAATGTAACAGCACTAAGTGGCTATATCGTGAGACCGAGGTTTCCTTTGACGGAAGTTTCATTGAAAATATAGTCTGCTAACACTGAAACATATTAGCGTTTCCTACGCGTGGGTCGTTCATTATATTTCAACTACGAGGCAAGAGATGCATTAAACCCAACTATGTTGCAAATAGTTATCAGTGCAGTTTATTCCATCCTCAGAAAATCGATCCTTGCATGTGCATTTGTAGGATCCCGGGATTGTCGTAATTACTAAATTTTCTATTAGTCATAGTCCCCTCGGGTCATCCTTTAATTGTCGGCTATTTACTCCACCCAAATGTCTTAAACTCTGTCTCGTGGTCTTTAAAGCGCACAGTCACAAAGGGACACTTTCACCATTTTGAGCATGACTTTTAAAACGTCAAAATTGAAGCATATACCGATCTTTGGAAGCTGAACAATAATGATTTATTTTTGTAGAGCAGTACTCGACAAATTATTAGAACCCAGGCCACATCATTAGGAAGCGAGGATGGCTAACGATGGCGAGGATGAAAACTAATTGCGATATGGATTTTTAAGAAGTGTCAGTATGTCAGATTTTTAAAAGTTCAAGTTTGGCTTGAAAATCGTTGAAATCTTGTAAAATTGTTGCTGCATTGTGAACTTCTAATCGTTTAGTCAGAACTAAATAAGTTCTTATTACATAAATTTAGGGACCATTTCCAAGCATTTATAACAGTTTTAAGGAAATATATCACGAGAGTGTCTATTTAAGGGATTATTTCTTATTATAACTAGAGTTCATGACGATATCTTACCCTTTTTACAATCATGGCCAGTGAATCCGTTAATACACAAACACTGGTAATCTCTGTCTGTAAAACCAGCCTGACAGGTTGCGTTGTTTTTACAAGGGTTCTTTGCACAAGCATTCTTTAAAGAACAGAAAAGAATCGAAAAGAAAAGAAAATGATTAGTTGGTGATAGCTAAAGGAAAATAGCACAATTTTTGTAGAGAAAACTGGAAAACAGAATAGATTAATTACAGTTTGAAACGTTATAAAAACGATACTCTTGCAGGAGGATAGCGGGCGAGTCATATAACCTTTTCCGCCGGACCTTTGAAGAATTTATCTGCAAGACGTTAGACACCTTCGATTTGAAAGCTCTATAAAATGGGTAGAAAGCAAATATTAACGAGACAACTTGGGTTTCCTTACAGTTTCGCAAATGCTGCCATAAATTAACTAGAAAAAAATCAGTGTGATAACTGCACTCTTTAAAGTGCCCATATCGTCCAAATTTTTATTTTCTTATCTGATTCTATATATCACCCAATAAACTTCTGCGAAAGAAAAATTCGATTTGGATAAAATGCAATCTTTATAGAAGTTTTAAAAACGTTCAATTTTGCCGCCATTTTGATCCACCATTCGTACCAGTCTTCCCATCGTTTTGAATGAGTTGTGACGTAGATTAAGGAACACTTGACCTCAGGTTTGACTCATCTCACTTGTTTTTACCTCTGTAAATTTAACTTAGTAGATCATACAAAATGCTGGAAAGGGCATTTGCATGAATTTACAGAGATAAAACAAGCGAGATAAGTCAAGCCTGAAGTCACGTGTTCCTTAATCTACGTCACAACTCTGAGCATGTCGATGCTGTGATCAGCGGCACAGGTGAAAAAATCGCTTTTTATCCATATCGAAAAATTTTTTCGCAGAAGTTCATTGCATGAAATATAGAATCAGATGGGAAAATAAAAATTTTGATGATATGGGCACTTTAACCTAGCAGTTGAATGTTTACCTCAGCTCCCCGATACACATAACTTTCGTTCTTCTCGAGGTCTCCCGAGTGTTTGTTGTGATGTTCATATGTAGCGTTATTCAGATCACATTTGTGTTTGCCATCTGTATCTGCTATCTCTTTAAAATTATAACTGACACAGTTTGGCTCCTGGTAGCATTTCAGTTGGCAGATATCCTCATTGATGACGTCAATAGTTTGTATAACGTGATTTTCTAGCCGTTTACCGTGGATTGGATCACTGGTGAATCGCAAATTACGACAGTGACCTGAAGAACCAAAATTTTGAAATGCCTTTATATAATCATTTAAAATAGGTTATATTAAAGTAGAATGAAAAATAAAAGACATTACATGGTAGTAAAAACAGGATGTCTATATAAAAAAACAATCAAGAGCCAAGTTATCCATAGCAAAAAACTTTCAACTTTTCATGTCGAGGGGTGCAATAAATAGCTGAAATAACCTCTGAATAAAATATCAGGGCTCGCAGTAAGAATTAAAAATATTATTTCTCAGGTGGCTTTTACCCAAAAGCTGTTCTTCGCAGAAAAAAACGAAAACGTGCAACTTTTGTTTTCGAAGTAATGCAAAGGTAACGGAGCCGGGCTCGACACAAAGTGGGTGTTCTTATGACGGAAACTTTGCAAACTTCTCGGCTACAAGATTAGTAATTTGATAGACAGTTTGAGTGGAGCAAGATGTAACCCGCGCGAGCAAGTAGCTCAGTTCATTTTGTAGTTCGTTGTTGCAACTTCCTGTGGTTTCCAAAATGTTTCAAGTACTGCTGCAGGATTTTGAGCATTAATCATAACAATTATGATTTCCTCAAATTTGATTGGTGCATAAAAAGTTGTATTTTGCTCTAATTAATCTGCAAAGTTATAAATCGGACAGTGTAATCAGACAGTTGGTTGAGATCGGACACCGGCCTGTAATCGAACAGTTACATGAGCCAATCATTTTAAGTCCTCTCCACTAGGTACCAGGCCCTCTTTATTTTGGGTAAAAAAAGAAGAAATGATCGAAGGTGGAAAAGCTAGCAGGGCAAGTAAATGAAAACCGCCCCGCACCTCCTTAGCTCAAGGTCTGGATCCATCATTGATTGCAATCAAGATTCCTTAACGAAACTTAAAGAAAACAAAAAGAGTTGTATAGAGTTATAAAAACTTCGCAAAAATATTTGAAAAACGCCAGCATTGAGGCATCTCTAGTAGTTGCATGTGACACACTCAAGTTACACAACTTAATTGCTAAAAACAGCGAGAATGCAGATGTGCTTGTTTGAACGGTTTGAGTCAACAAAAGGTATGCTGAAGTTGTACTCTGATTTTACTGTACGATATGAAATTAATCCGGGGTTTAATTGGTTTTTTTTTATAAAACCCGGTGTAGGTCCGACACTCGAACAATGTTTCAAAACGGATTTGTTTGCATGTAGTGTGTCTACTACTCTACAAACTTCGATAATCATGCAGCAAGCTGTTTAAAAAGCCCATTTATTACTCATGTTGGTCAGGTAAATAACTGAGAGACACGGAAACCTCGAGTGGGCGACCAACTTATATACAAAGGAAAACACTTGAGAGAAACCCTTCTTAAATATTGGTCGTGGGGGGGGGTTGTTTGAGGATACGTTATGAAGTTTTTAACTTTGTTTCGAGAAAGTGCGTCTAGTACGACAGTTAAACACTTTGCATGTTCATGTCAAAGCCACCTGTTTAATTAGGTGTAAGTCAAGTTTGAAACTTCCTCTCAGCGGTATATTTAATGTGAGCTATTACATGTAATGTGCTCGATCTAGTTTTACGCAAGCTTTGAGTTTGCGTTTAAGGAACGTTCTCCAAATTGCAGCTAACTTTCCAAAAACAAAAAAGAGTTATATGGAAATAAAAATGGTGAAACAGAGAATTAACTCTGAAGTGTAAATTAAAGTGCTACTTAAACCCATGAATAACCCACTGGGCGTTAGCCCTAATAAAGGGAAACAGGGAACCACACGAGGCAAAGAAAAAATCTTTTGACCTCGGTGGGAATCGAACCCACGACCTCCGGATTAGATCTGCCGTTACTCTGCCGACTGAGCTACGAGGTCGCACAGAGAAAGTCGGGGACGATTTTAGATGGTGAATCGCGGCGAAGAGAAAGTAAGGGTACATATGAATGTTGTGCCGCGTAGCACTGGGAACACAAATGGTGAAACAGAGAATTAACTCTGAAGTGTAAATTAAAGTGCTACTTAAACCCATGAATAACCCACTGGGCGTTAGCCCTAATAAAGGGAAATAGGGCTAACGCCCAGTGGGTTATTCATGGGTTTAAGTAGCACTTTAATTTACACTTCAGAGTTAATTCTCTGTTTCACCATTTGTGTTCCCAGTGCTACGCGGCACAACATTTATATGGAAATAAACTAGCTTGTCACTTCAACTTAGTTTTAAGAAAGATCATTGCAACTCATTTATTTTTAGTGTTGGGCAATTTCCAGATTAACTGGCATATTTTTGCCAGTGACAGTTAAATAGTCTCAGAAAAAAAAGTGGTACATCATTTCTCCCATGGCGTGATGACAACAGAATCGGCCATTAATAATGAAACAAAGCCCAAACTGGTCATTAAGAAACAGCAATCATTTAAAGTTTTGCTTCGTCAAGAACCTTCCTTCTGGTGGTCAAAAGCATCATCAAAATAGCCTTGCCTGCTTCCCGTTATGCGTGCACCATTATATTTCCCGGCATGATGTAAGGATTTTTCTCTTTTGAAAAAATAAAGTTTGTTCTGGAGAAACATTTTGATTCTGCGCCTTTGTCCAGTTCGTAAAAATGTTTTTTTTACGTTTTTAAGTTATCTTATTTGTGCCACAGTTTATTCCTGAAGCCACGCACTACTCTCATCAAAACTTTATAACCACATAACGTCTGATGTCAAAACGTTTGGAAAACGCTGGTATTTAGGCATCTCGAGTACGTACCTGCAACACTAGGGAAGGTAAAACGCAAAATTGAATTTAAAAAAAAATGAAAAAAAGGAGTTGGTTTGGACGCCCTGATTGAAGCAAACGGGTGCTGAAACTCTCTTTGAAATCGAACATTTGAATTTACTGTATAACATGAAAAAATTCATTGGAGTTTTCGTTCATATTTCTTTATTAATTTAACTCGAAGTAGGCCTTTCTTCGCCTTACTTTTAAGAAGTATCATTTGCGCACTTCTGTAACTCGTCAATTTTTCATTCTGCGGAAATTCTAGAGTTATTTGCAGAGTATACTTTTGCAAATGACAGTCATCTCTGAAAAAATACCACACTGTCATGTCTTTGTTCGCGTTACATTTTTGAACTACAGAATCGGCCATTAAACAGAGCCGCAAATTGCGATTAATAATAAGAAGAAGCAGCAGTCAAACAAGTTTTGCTTCTTCACAAACCTTCCTTCAGGTTGTCAAAAATATTGCCAGAACGGTCTTGCTTCCTTTGAATTTTTCAATTATCTAGAACTGTTCTGCAAACCGAGCGGTCTGAACCGCTAACTAACAATGTAACGCCAGGGATCAATTGTAGAAGAAAATACCAAAAATAAGCCGTTGTGGCTCATGTTTTCCAAAACTGACGCAAAACTTGGTCATTTTGGACAAAACGTTTTGTTTTGCAGAGAACGACTTGGAAATGTACTAAACAATTATTGGATGAGGTTGAGCATGATATCATGAATTATTACACAATGCTGATGCTATCTCAATTTTGATTGGCTAAAAGCACCCCGCTAATTCTAGATGGCGCTGTGTCATCGCGTCACATCTACAGACACTGGCGTTTATGCATGTAGGTATGACGCGTTTTTGCAGACAATGGTTTTCGTCACCTGACAAGCTAGCCGGCGGTTTGAGCAAGATTGTCATGGCGGAGTCCGCTCCAAGATTCGCGTCAGTCTCAGAAGCGGATTTAGGACGCCTTGTTGACGACAAGGACGCAAAGAACACCAAACGAGCTACCAAGACAGCTCTTAGAGTTTTACAGCAGTATTTGAAGGAGAAGAAAGTTCCCGAACCGCAAACCAAAGATGGCATCAGTAACGTTCTCAAACTATTTTATGCCGAAGCTAGAAAAGTCGATGGAACTTCTTATTCCAAAAGCACTCTCAACAGCCTGAGATTTGGACTGGGCAGACACTTCAAGGCGACTCTTGGCTTCGATATAATAAACGATCCAGCATTTGCCGAGGCAAACAAAGTTTTTGGCGCCAAGTGCGTTGAACTAAAACGACAAGGGCTCGCCAAAGTCGAACACACGCCACCGATCTGCGAAGAAGATCTTAAAAAGCTGTACGAAAGCGATGTTTTTAACCAAAACAGCCCGGAAACGCTTCAAAACAAAGTTTTTTTCGAGGTTATGTTGTACTTTTGTCGCCGAGGAAGGCAAAATCTTCGTGAACTCAAAAAAACTGATTTTTCATTCAGCACGGATGGCAAAGGTGCAAAATATGTGTGCAAAACAACAGATGAACTCACAAAGAACCGACGAGAAAATGATGAAGGATTTGAAGGAGGCGTGATGTTCGAGAAACCAGGACCACACTGTCCTGTGGCTTCATTTGAACGGTACATACAGCACCTGAATCCCTCAAACGAATTTTTGTTTCAGCGGCCGAAGAAAAACGCCGGCATATCTGATCAAGTGTGGTACGATAACATGGTTGTCGGAGAGCGTTTGCTCGGTGAAAAAATGAAAAGGATCTCTCGAGAAGCCAAACTTTCAAAGTGTTACACCAATCACTCGATCAGGGCAACGGCGGTTACAATCCTGGACAAGTCAGGGTTCGAAGCAAGGCATATCATGGCGGTGAGCGGGCACAGAAATGAATCCAGCATTCGGAGCTACAGCAGGACTGACATTTCAACCAAGAGAAAAATGTCGGAAACCCTGACGACAGAGTGCGAGGTGAGAGGTGAGGAAGTGGCTATTAATCCGCACCAGTTATCTCCTGTTATTAGCCTTTCTCAAGAGGAATTTATTGTACAGAACTCTCATTCAGAGATAACGAAAAATTTTAATTTCTTTAACTGTAATGTCAACATTCATTAAACGCAAATCGGGAACATTTTTCATAAGACCGTACAACTTAACTTTAGAATTTTGTTCAAAAGTTTCAGTTCGATTCAGTTTTTCCTGAAACGTTTTCAGATGTTTTAAGCTTAAATCCTTTCTGTAAACCTTTTGAATTCCGCTTTACACGTTATTCACGGCTGTCATTAATAAAGATGTTTACACTGAAACGTGTCATTGCGTGGCTTACTTTGTTGTTGTTCTGTGAAATGTCTCAACGCTTGTACATTTATAATTGTATAATAAAACAATTATTGGATTCGGTTTTCGCATGATAGCGAAATTATCAAGGCCTCGGTTTGTGTTATCCGCCTCAGCCTTCGGCTTCGGCAGATAACACAAACCTCGGCCTTGATAATTCTCGCTATCATGCTCAACCTCATCCAATAATTGCTTATTATCAAAACCGAGATCTGTGTTATCTGCCGAAGCCGAAGGCTGAGACAGATAACACAGACACGAGGTTTTGATAATTCATGACATCATGCCAAAACCGAATTCAACAATTGTTTTATTATACCTTTTTCACATAATTCATCTTCAGAACAGAAGCGAAGCGTTCAGCCATTTTGTTTCTGAGGAGAACACTCCAAGGGGCTTAGTAACCACGCACACTTTAAACTTGACATGATAAATGCAATATCTGCAGCAGATATTGCATTTATCATGTCAAGTTCACAAGCTATTGTGAATTGATTGAATGCTGTCAAGCAATCAGATTTTTCATAGAGTCTGATGTATAATAAAAATATTTATAACGCATGTGCCGACAGCCATTATTAATTCTGCTTATTAACTCTTTTGTCTGGTGGCGTTCACATTGCCGTCGCAATGTAAGATTCTTTAATTCTCTTTAATTTTAAAAGATTTACGAAAAATCGGAATTATTCATGTCTATTCAGATAAAATCTTTGGATTTCGAGTCTTTTTGTTTTCATAAAAAAGAATTTTTTGAGTTAATTCATACCACCGTTTTCTCTGAAGTCATGCACCTCTTCAGAGCTTAATAAACAGATAACTTCAGACGCCAAAACTTCCAAAACGTGCTTAGCTTAGCTTAAGTTTTTTTTGGAAAAACTCTGGCATTGAGGCATCTCGAGTTGACGTTTGTGACAACGGTGAAGTAAGAAA
The DNA here is from genome assembly GCA_019787425.1 of Platygyra sinensis. Classification (NCBI taxonomy): domain Eukaryota; kingdom Metazoa; phylum Cnidaria; class Anthozoa; order Scleractinia; family Merulinidae; genus Platygyra; species Platygyra sinensis. The sequence continues at coordinate 30,180 of JAHPZR010009748.1, forward strand.
CAAAATTGGAAAAACAGGAAGAATATGCTGATTTGGACGGCTTGAGTTAACTTTCCAAACGTATCCTGAAATTCTCTTTGAACTCGACCGTAATTGCGTGAACGTACTGTGTAACATGAAAAATTAATCGTGGTTTTCGATCATATTTCCTATTTTTAAACTCATGTGTTTACTTAACTGCAAACCTAATTACTTATTCAGAATGCTTTTCAATTCGACCTCGCCTTTACTACCAAAGAAAAAAAGCCCAACTGAGACCTATATACAGTGCCATTCAGTCAAGCAGCTATACGAGCGAAAAAGCCAAGCTTGTTATCTAAAATTAAAATTGCATCTCTTCCGGATCAAAGAATGTTGGGCGGGCTAATAATTGAAAGCGGACACACGGAAACCTCGAGAGGGTGACTAATTTATATATATATAAAACACACAGTTAAGAAAAATACAAAAATGTATTAAGCTTGCAAAATGATTTTCGATGCAAGTCTCCTTTGATTAAGGATATGTCATGAAGTTTTTAATTTTGTTTTCGAGAAAGTGAGTCTAGCACGACAATTGTTTAACAAATTTGCATGTTTATGTTAAAGCGCCCTGTTTAAATTAGGTGTATGTCAAGTATAAAACTTCTCCTCAGCGATGTATTTCAGGCGTGATCTATTACAGCCAAGATTCCTCGACGAAACTTCAAGAAAACAAAAATATTGTTCATTCAGAGGCCAAGACTTCTAAAAATTATATACCTTAGTTTTAGATTTTTGCAAACATAGTGTCTAGATACCCCAGCCGGGAAGTTTTTTTAAAAAAAGTAGATACCCGGCAGTGTAAAATTATTATAAATAGAATTTCCAGGGAATAACTCATTAAATTCTTTTTTATAATAGTAGATCTTTGTTTGGAAATATAAAGTGATTTCAAATATTATTTTAGTTTTGCTTGGAAATGTGTTTTAATTACAGTGGAAACGAAAATAATTGCATGGTAGAGCATTTATTCATATATTTTCAAGTTCTTGGCCAAACGTCCATCGTCATAGTTTATCCGACCTCAGTTTGGCAAAGAAAAACAGGTGCAACTGTGCGACTGAATCAAGCAGCTTCGCGATAGAAAAACCAAGCTTGTTATCTGAAATAAGTAACACTGGACATTTTTTTTCCAACAAAATCATTTGGTCAGGCTAAATCTTCTTTGAAGGAGAATAAGTCATCGAGTTTTTATTTTGTTTTGATGTAGTGAGTCAAGCTCGAAAGGTGCATGAACATTTGCATGTTCACGTCAAAGCCACCTGTTTAAATTAGGTGTAAGATACAGTAATAGCCCGCGTATAAGAACCTGGGTTTTAAGAACCTGTTGGGCTAAAATTTTCATTTTTTATCCCCCTCCACATAAGAACCTATTTATAGGCTTAAATTTTAAGTTAGGTTCTTATCAGTGGGACTTCTGTAAAAATGTATAGGTAGAAACTGCTGAATTAAGATCAATATCTATTTAAAACTTTCTTGACATAACTTTCTTTCTTTCAAGCTTAAGTACCATGTTGTATGTCTATTGTGTTCGCCATTCAGATAATTCCCCAAGTGTTTGCAAGTACTGTACTCTACTACAGTACTGTATCAAAGAAAGCTTTTTGACCATCTCCAACTGCTCTATGGTACAAATAAATGATTTATACTGTATTATGAAATTATTTTATAATATACATTGTATATTCAGATGAAATTCACATCAAAATATAAGAACCGTTTTAACTGAACCTCGGTAGCCTAAATTTTCTTCAACAACCATTTATAGAAGAACCTATTTAGGCTAAATTGAAAAATTCAGGTTCTTATACGTGGGCTATTACTGTAAGTTATAAAAATTCCTCTCAGTGGTGTATTTGATGTACCTTATTACATGCGATAATGTTGTTGGTAATTCTGTGGGAACCGTTGAGTTTACTTTTTAACAACTTTCTCCAAAATTCGGCCTAGTTTTCATAACAAAATTGTTTAAAAGTGCATATGAAATTTTTCATTAGTTTGAAAGTTCAGCATTTTAAAGACACTATTCCAACGTTTGAACCGTGTTTGAAAAAAATTGACAATTTTATAACACCTGAAAATTATGCGATTTTGCTCTCAAAAATTGTCTCCAAATCGCACGGCCAAAATGTCCTGATGACGTAATGTTGTGTCGTACAAGACTACGGGATTGCAATACAATACGGCGTGTATTGTCTAATAGCATCGAGACAATCGCTATTCTAACGTTTAAAGTGCCCATATCGTCAAAAATTTTATTTCCCATCTGATCCTATAACGATGCCCATGCAATGAACTTTGGGTGGGCGAAAAGAAATTCAATTTGGAATACAACAAGCGCATTTTTGCTATGAAGTATTTTACAAAAGAACCTGAAAATCCTATTTTATGCGGTCTGATCCCTCGCCGCTGACTACAAACACAAAAAAAAAACAAAAATCATCGACGTGCTCTGATATTTGACGTAGATTAAGGAACATTTGACTTCAGGCTTTGACTATCTCGCTTGTTTTCCTCTGTAAATTTAGCTTTGTGGCAGTCATGCAAATGCTCCTTTCCAGCAATTTGGTATGAACTACTAAGTTAATTTACAGAGGTAAAACAAGCTAAGATAAGTCCAGCCTGAACAGTTCACGTGGTCCTTAATCTACGTCACAAATCCACATACTCAAACCAGGGGCAGACTGGTGGCGAATGGTAGACCTCAAAATGGCGGCAAATTTGGAACGTTTTTAAACAACTTCTAAAAAAATTGCATTTGTAAAAATAACCAAATCGCAAGGTGTGCCGGGGGGGTCGCAGAAAGTTCATTTGGTGATATATTAGAATCAGATAAAAAATTAAAAATTGTGATGGATATGGCACTTTAAACGTTTACAATGCAGGAATTATTATGAGGGGTCTACTTATTGGGACGGTTAAGGATTATGCATAAAGGAAAAATGCATTTAAATTTTGACTATGGCGAGGGGGCATCTCTAATAAATACGAACTGACTGTTAGGTTTTACTGAAACATTCTCTTAGCTGTTAGGCGCCAAACGTATGTTAAGAAGTATTATTCGCATACTAATTAAGTTAAACATAAAAAATTACTATTATTGCGCAGAATCTATATGGGCTTAATTCTGGCATAGGACCGATTTATATCCGGGAAATGACTAGTTTGATGCAAATCTCCGCACAACGTTACCTACATTTACAGTTTGCTTCTGATCGCGCCTTTATTTTTTGGACAACAGAATCGGCGCGAAATAATAAAGAACGAACACCGCAAATTTATGATTCTGCAGAGAGGAGCAAAAAGAAAAAAGGTGGCACTTTCAAGTGCTCCCTTGCTATTTCAGCGACGGATCCCGGGGTTTCTTGTCTAGGTTGTCGTATAATGTCAACAAAATATTCAAGCGCTTGGCTTGGGCAGTTTGGTGCTTACGCATCCGCTGATTTTGCGGGCGGCAATTATATACAGTATGTCATTTTCCCTCTTTTGTTTTTTTTTGTCAGAAATCTACCTGATTGATTTTTGCGGCCAGCGAACACAGAATTTGTATCTCAATAAAGGAGAGTGCTTAGTGTCTGAATGTTGTAAATCAAATGTTGGGGCGATGTTCATGCTCAAGCCCCTGCTGGTGGTAATTTCGGTGTAGACTCGAAGGTTATAGTTGTATTAGGAGGAAACTTCACTTTTCTGAAGCTGTAGCGGGGTATTACAATGTCGCCCCTTATTAGCATTTAATGTTGTTTGGCGTTGGGCTGATAGGCGTTTGAGTATTAGTGTGTGTGAAGAAACTGTTTAGGAAAGAGCAAGAAACAAGAATATTTATATAAATAATGATCTAGTTGTTAGATGGAGGAAATTTGGGTTATTGCTTTCACACTTAGTGATTTTAAGAATACACATGATTGCGGGCGTCAACTCATTCATTCACTGTTTCTATGGGGGTCTCCAAAAAAAGAATTGACCAGAACATTTTGCCGGGTGCTTTTTTGAAATGGCAGAGCTATCCTAAACAATCAGTCCACGCATATCGCCATTTCTGTCGCGAGAGTGGCGATCTGCGGTTTTCATTTTAACCAAGAGAATGCGACAACCCACAGGCAAGTCGGCTGACTGCTTGGGCAAAATGTTGGGAATTAGTTAAGAAGTCAGGCATGTCATTTAAAGTTGAAATCGTCTTACAATTACACGAACTCTTTTTCAGGTTGACAAAAAACATCGACAAATTGTCTTAGTTTTCTTGGCGTTTCTCTGTTTTTGGTGCGCACTATCATATTTCCCCGCAATGCAAAGACCCTTTTCCTTTTTGAAAGACTTAACACTGCTCGTGTAGAGATGGAGTTAAACCACAAAGTTATCTTTGCATGGTCTAGTTGAAATATCTCAAGAAATGTTTGACAAGGTATGAAAAGATGCTGGTACAGTCCTTTGACTTGTCACTCGAACAATTGACTGAGCGTGGATTATTCGTGCAAAATTCATTGGACGCCATTTCTGTCCTGGAAAAACAGAAATACGCTGGCGCACTAGTTAGTTGGAAAAGGGAGTGGACGTTTGCTACAAATGTCGGATTATTAATTACTTGTTTTGCTGCTTCCGTTTTGAGACCCGTCGAAAGATTATGGTTTATCGGGGGGGGGGGGGGGGGGTGCAAGTCCAATCTTTGTGCAATTTTGACAAAATGTAACAAAAATACATACTGGTTTGATCACAGATTACTTTTTAACGCAGGGCAAGTCTATGAATTTTTTACACATGAATCTTTCAAACGGAGGCAAAGCGGTGGGGCCTTTATGGGGGCGAGTTCAGGAATATTTTCTTCTATGGCGAAGTTCGCAAACTATTGGAGACCATCGGGGCTAAATCTGTAAGGTCGGCTGTTCTTGTCATAACGTATTCACCGTATTTAATTATATTAAACTATCAGCTACTGTAAAAATACTGCGTCGGGGGCAATGGTTCCATTCTTCGACGAAAAGTGCCTAATTTACATATGGAGAAATAGGTGAAAAAATCCTGGGTAAAGCATAGGCAATAAAAATGAGAAATGATTCTCCATATGTGCGGGAGTTAAGCATGAAGGACAACGTTAGCGCTCGTGCATGTGCCGGCATACAAGGAACGGCGAATAGAGAATGAAACGCAAGGGCAGTAAAATGCCGTACAGGGCTATTTATCTATGCGTACAGTTTTCGGAAATGGGCTTCGTAGGGATTCGCAAACGGTTTTGGGCAGTCCTTACATTCCAGCGGTGAAGGCCTTCCATATAGATGAGTGTGAATCACAGGCTAAGCTGGCTGACGCTCATCTGAAGTAAGTGATATAAGCTTAGTTTCCGTATTTAATATATGCGCAGGCTCGCATAGGAGTAATCACTTACTTAATGGGTGGTTGGAGGTGTTAGACTTTGTACCTTGACAAGCAGACTACTTCATTGTCTTTAAACAATGCTTATATTACAGGCTTTAAAAAGGCCGGAGAAATTTGAATGAGGGAGGCCTTTAAATTTATTTCTTCGCATGTGAAATCTTGGACTCCATTAGCATTTTGTTAAACATGAAGGCCTTCCTAAAACAACTGTTTAACGACGCGTACCGCCATCATTGTTCAAAATCCATTTGCCATCCGTTGAATTTGTTGAGAAATTAAATATTTGGCTCAGAATATACGCTAATCGTAATCTGGAGTAAATTGCGCATAAATCGCTAAATACCGTGCGATTAGTGCCTTTAACTGTTCGGATAGGCAGTTCGACGGCTAATCGATGAGCCTAGGTCTTTCTACCTTATAGAATCTGTTTACTGTTTTGTGTGTGTTTTGTTTTGGTGTTCTGAAATACAAGGTTAATGGCCAATGACGGAATTATAGGATAGTAGTTTATATATTCGCTCAGAGATGGGACCGGGCATTGTGCCCGAAGTGACCCTGCGTATACGATCACGTGGCGTGATAGGATTTTTCGGGGTCAGTTTCTATTGCGTAAGTAAAAAAAAATGAAGTGAATCTTATTATTTAATGGACTCGCCCGGCAGGATGTTAGGCTAGGCGCAATACATGTTAGGGCGAGTTTAGAGGGCAGTGATCACTCCGGCTGGCGCTGTGTCTTAGCGGGCTACAGCGGATGTTAAATTGACGTGCCGAATGGACGAGGTCGTTGCGCTATGTCAGTTTTTTCCCATGGCGTAAGTGTCTGATGGTACGTGGACAACTCGGTGAAAGCACTCGGAGTGATTGTGTAGAAACAGCCTTCGCACTGGTGGCTCGTTTTTTTCCTGCGTATTTTCGCGCTCGTGTTCTCCAAATTGCGCGCGTCTTTTTTATCTTCACAGTGTGTTACGATCGGTTTCTGTTGAGTTTGTTATAATTAAAGGGGTTTTATACAGGATATGCAATCTCTCAGGGATCTTTCCTGCATCCTGGAAGATTCTCCTTGGTGTTCTAATAAGATCGTGTTAGTGGGTTAGAAACTATAAAGGTCATCCAAAAAAGAATCCGAACTTCTATATTGTATGCAATATAGTGATAGCGACAAGTAAAACATTTTAAGCTGATATCTGTGTGGTTGAATGATTCTTTGGTGACTTCCCTATTTCGCTTAGGGCTGCCTGGAGTGGACAGATCTTACCTTCGATTTTTCGATGCTACGCATTTGTCGTATTGACCCTGAGGTACTGTCTAGTGATGAAGGCGACTATAGTCATATATTACATGAAAAAGATATAGTAATGGAACCACGCAGGTTAAAAGTAGGAGCTTAAAATGTGTCTGAAGCCTTGAAGTACGAGGAGCAGGAGGTGAAATTTAGTCTACCTCAAGGAGGTGTCCGAGAAAGGATGGAACACTGAGCTTCGTAAGAAGCATTTGTCGACAAAAAGTAATAGAAGGAAGAATCAAGCTGAGTGGGCATTGTATCATATATGATGTAACTGAACAGATGGAAACTTTAATTCATGGACATAATAGATCGATAACGCGTTTGGCAATCGTAATTCCATACGGATTCTGATGGAGCGCCCGAAAGAAGATTGAGGAAGACAAACACGACTGCAGAGACAAATGCGCAAAAAGGTCCATGGTAGGGGCGATTTGGAGATGACAAATAGGAAAGTTATTTAAGCGGGCTAGAAGTACATTATTAATTTTCTTATGTGTGCTATTGATATACGTCTATTAGTACCCTCAGTACTTGGATTGAGTGTGGAGTTCCAGCCTTGCCTATCCCGGATTATAGATATTGCTATAATTGTGGTCCACCTTCTACATTGTTCGTGCAAAAAGACATCTCACGAAGCCATTCAGCTCGTGGCCAATATATCCTATCTTTGCGATGTGTTGAGTGTTGCTTGGCGCGGGCTTAGAGCGAAAACAGGGTGCTCAGCTCGCGCAAAGTAACTCAGCCCACTTCTAGTCTGCATGTTGTATTGACTTGGTAAACGAGTGATCTCGATCCAAACATTAAGATCTTACTAAGCGTTTTCGTATCGTTTTTGTTGTGGTGTCTTAGTTCCTGTCAATTCCACCATGTATCCATCATTGGGTGTTACTTTGGCTGCGCTCATGTTTGCTCGGCTGGGCAAGAATCACTGCATACACCTCGCAAAGATAGGACTTTATTGGCGCAGCAGAGGGTGGCTGTGATATGGGCTGCGGCGCTTAAAATGATTAAGGTGGTAAAAAAGAATACGCCTGGAGGTGCTCGTGAGTTGGGCCGATCAAGGGAGGCGAGCGGAGGCACCAAAGGAAGCATAAAACGCAAGGTGAAGGCAAAGTGATTTGCGGAGTGGATAGATTTTGACTTAAGATATAGAAAAGTCAACAACGCAACATGAGGCAATCTAAGCCTGGCCAAGATCAGTGTGGGTGCGCGAGTATTTGTAGCTTGATTAATGCATCGCAGCAACAGTACAACAGAAAACCAGGCAGTCATGATGGGCCGCTTATTGAATAGTTATTAGGCTACTCCTAACGAATGCTGTTAATAACATGGTTGCGTAAGTATCTGCGATGCCTTTCTCTACTCATTATTGATTGACGTGAGTCGCGCTTGTGCACGGTCGTTCGGGTTTCTGTGTTAAGCTGGGGTGGGACGTGGTCAATAGAGAATAGAGAGTTAGAGCATGACGCTTTACGCCGAAGCTTAAACGTGCAAACGCGGGGCGAAAAATGTAAAGTCTACTTTAGCCGTCTGAATCTTTAAAGCTGCTCATTGGGTATCATGTGAGAATACGAAGGTGTTGTTTGTCTATTTGGACACTGAATAGCTAAGTAAGAGACACTATTATTCTATTTTTATATTGATGGGTTTATTTAAGGATTAACAATGAACAGACTAGAAAATCAGAGGATAATTCTTTGGCACCAGTTTTGCTCGTCATTGGCTTCGTTAAACGTCACATGCTTAGACTCTCTATTTATGTGATGTCTCTGGTCAATCGCGCAAAGGTTTTTACTCGCAGAAATTAAGTTAAGGTCTTGGGCAGTGGTTTGTGTGGTTTCAACTTTTTTTGTGGATTTTTCTCGGTTGTATTGTCTAGTGTATCCTTCCTTGAATTTAAAAACGGGACAAGTTGACGAATTAAAACTGTTTATATGCAAATTTAGAAACCCAGAAGGCGGCTTAGTAACCTTAAGAAATCAAACATCAATGACAGAAGGTTGAGAGGAATTTCTAATAACAGGTTTCATGCTCAAAAGTTTTAGACCACTCAAAAGATTCAAATGTCAAAATGTTAATTTATGTTCCTTCTACTTTACAGTAACGGTCCATGTATGTGAACCTTACACATACTGAGTAAGGAACTGGGTCGTTTGAGAAAACGTCTAACATATGTTGAGTTTAATGTTTGCATTTCTCATTTGGGAAAAAGACCCCACTAATGGCTAGTAAATTGGGAAAACATTAGGGAACTCATTTTAACGTACATGCAATCAAATTGCTGACTTATTTACAACTTTTTTACGCAAAAGTAGTCTTGCAAACGTTGGCCGTTAGGGTCCAAGGCTCAACAAAACTCTGATGTTTTTGGATCCATAAGAGGCAAAGTGAATGCATGTCCTAACTGCAAATTGCACACTAGAGACCACATAGATTTTCCACAGCACTCTTAAGGGTCCAATTCTTAGAAATAACAGATGATCCACCCAAAACACCGCTTCCCACTGAGGAACGTAACTTACACCTCTGCTTGAATATGTATGGCCTGCATTTGAAGTTGTTAACCACTCAAACGCGAATGGTGCCATGCCAAATGCGTATATCCTTCAAGGGATAGGCAGGGTCCCCATAGGATGCGCACTTGCTGCCCATGGGAACTCCGAAAGCAAACATCTTTAAACGCTGTAGAAGTGAGAGTTTTTGAAGGCATTCCAGCATCTAACCTTCTTCTCTTCCTAGAAAAACCTGAAACAATATCATCTGCAGATAAGTATATCTGCATTACTTAGGGAATAATTGGATTCACTGTATTTTACACAATACGACCCGCCACTGCCCCCGTACCCATACACTCCTATCCCCATGGCATGTATTCAGACAACAAGAATGCCTCACGTGATGAAACAATACGGTATTTAGACTTCAGTTTTGTACCAACCTTTAGGGGCCGCGCCCCATCTTGTCGTTCCTTCAGAGACACAAGGTCCCGCTTCTTAATCACATGTATCTTCCACTGTCTACCACTCTTATGAACGTATAAGTGAAACTGTCAAGAACAGAACTTACTGTGACTTACCACAAGGCCATACAGGTGGTCCCGGAATACCCCCCATTTGGCAGGGCTAGAGACTAAAACTTTAGAGCACGTGACACCCGTTTATAGACGTTGTACTACAACTCTGGATTAATATATCGGGCCTCAGTAATAGGCCTAACTGTTTCTGCACTCAACAAAACCAAGACAACTCTTGCAATGGTGATCCCTTCGTACGGCCGGAGATACTTGGGCATAGTTTCAACACTGCATAGATTCCAACTGACAAATCCGTATGTACCATTGCACTGCATAGATAATCGGAGCACGTTTCGTTGGCTACCAATGCAGTAAAAGGACGAGCGAACCGTAGGTATCCATAGCATAGCTAGCCGGTAAGGGGTAAGCAAAGCGGCTTTCCGGAAGCACCACACAAAGGTCTTTCTGTGCCCTTAGCTTGCTTCGCGGATTACGCTAATCCAGTTTGGGATTTGGAAGTGCTTCTGCGAGTGTGCAGAGTGTATCTCGTCTTCTTCACGTTCGAAATTCCGCAAGAGATTTCATCATCTTCCATATCCATCTAGATGGAAAAGTGGATATAAATTGTCCGGTAGGTCTAAAGCTCGCATAAAACCTGAGGAGTTCTTGGTCATTTTAGAATCAGCCTTGTTGGTCATGGTGAATTAAAATAAAGGATCTCTGTTTCTCTAAAAGATTCATTTAGTAGTTTTTAGACCACGAAAACTGTCTCGTGAAGACGCTAAGTAGTCTTAGAAATTCTCAGCCGATAATATTGTCTGTATTTCGCGGTTGCTTAAAGTTGAATTTCGGCGGGCCTACATATACGCCGACGTAACTCCTTCCGCTAGACCCGCCGGCTCGGACTCGTGCAACCACGATAGCCAACGTAGCCATGCCGTAGCGATTTTAGTTAACTCACTATGTTATGGCCCTCGTCAAGACCTCTGACCGATGTTCTTTCGCTCTAAGGACCGCGTTTCGCGACTGGTTTGGTTATTACGCTAATTTTGTATAATACAGCTGATAGTTGCTAATCCAATTCAATTAGTCTCTTGAATTTAGGTATACTACTAGAGATTATCTTGCTGGAAAACAATTAGGTATGTTCGGCTACTTAAGAGTGTGGATAATTAGGAGCCGGGAATTGTGAAGCCTTTATCGTTTTAGGTGTTTTACTCAAATGAAAGAGATTGAAAGTCATGTTATCTGCAGGACTTGTTTGTGTCTTTGGTAGACTGCCAAATAGAGCTATATACGACACGTTTTTTTTGGCACATGTAGTGAAAAAAGGCGGATTGCAGAGAATCGGAGTAAGCGTTCCCTATATGAACGTAGGGTTTCCGGAAACTTAAGGACTTGTAAAGCTTGAGGCACCCAAAATAAATTGACAAATATACCAAAAAATTGTACAAGCGTGGGGTCTGGATCTAGATATTAAGTCCGGCCGCACACAGTACGGGACTTTCCGGAGTCAATCTGGAGCTTCAAAACTGGAACAAAATCATAATCAACCTGAAAAAACTTATGGACATATGATATTTAAGATAAATTTCGAGTCGTTTTTTTTCCTGGATTTCGCTAAGTAATTCCGATTCTTAAGATTCTTATCCTTGCTTGAAAGTTACATTACAATCAGTGAGGAATAGTTAATCCAAGTTTTTACTTCTATAAAACGTTATCTGCTGTTGGGGGGGATAAAATTGGCACGAATCATGCGATACTATCCAGGGTTATCATGTCCACCGTAGGAGTAAAATAGTTATTGTGGCATTTTTATTCTGTTCAATGAAGTTCAGTTTGGATGATTTTACACTGAAAAAAAATTTAATGATCGGGATCGTTGTAGTTTGATATGTTAAAAGTTTCAGTCTAAGAGACGAAACCTTATAATTTTTTCTTTCAAAGAGCTTCACCATTAACTGCTATTCAGTTGACCTCAGCTTTCTTCAATAAAACCTGTCAGTTAACAATCAAAAAGGTTTCATACATTCTCTTGTTCAGTCGTAGATTATAATCAGAGTAACAAGAAAAATGTATGGTCGGGAGGACCATCGTCATTTCCAGCGGGTGTGTTTTGGCCTTAACCGTGTTTTTCGATATCCAGGTCATAACTGGGACATGTTTTACTTGCAAGATCAGTATTTGTCCAGGTGTTTAATACTGGGACTGGGTGGGGCTTTCGCATTGGGTTTTATTCATCTTCCTGGTCTATTTATAATTCATTATCTCTCACTCTTAGCGCATTCCCACCTGATTTTGACACACTGTCCCATATTCGTCCACTATTTTTTGTTGATAGTTCGTTAAGAGAATGGACCTGTTTTATTATCATCCTGAAATCCATGGTCATCAATACGACCGAACCTCATCTAGTAATTCGATCTTCCCCGAGCATGCTTAGACAGGAAATAGAAAGGACTTGGGAAAGGGATGGCTTCTCGCGGATTGCTATTTCAAACAGCGGGGGAGGGAGGATGGTTGTAGGCTGAAACAGGTTTTTTTTGTGAAGAAGCTTAAAAACCCTAAATCATTCATCAACTGGATGCACAAAAAAAAAAAATCAAAACAATCTGATGCATAAGCAGAGGGACAGTTCATGCCACACCAAATACAAACGTAGTTATGCAATATACTGAGTTATACGAGTGTGTCACAGGCTGTGTTGTTTTATTTATACATTTATATTCTTTTGCAACTAAAACATGATAAAATTTACCGTTGTTTCTTGATCGAGGGTCTGTGCAAGAGCAACGCTATACGGAAGTTCTGAATTTGACGCAGCAAGAAGGATTTTTTTTTTCTGCTACCGACCAAAAAAACCGTGCCTAAAGAGAATAATAGTTCCAAAAAGTAATAAAATCCTCTATTCGGGTTGGTGTGATACTGGCACTTTATCTTAGATTTAAGCCCCTTCAACTCCCGAGAGTGACTTCATAGATTTTACTCTCTGTCTACGCCAGACGATTTTAACTCGTCAAAGGGAGACCCCGTTAGGGAGTGAAAGGGTTAAAAAAACTATCATCCCTTAACCCTTTCTCACTCTCCAAGAGTGACTAATGACGTTTGTACTTCTGTCTAAACGCCAAGCGGATTTTACCTCGTCAAATGGAGACCCCTCGGACGTGAAGATGGTTAATACTGGTAGGGTATAAAAAAGCCTGTGATAAAAAATGCGTGGGATGTATGGGGGGGGGGGTGGGGGGGGGGGGGGGGGGTGGGGGGAGTTCACATATAAAACTATGAAAGCAAATAACTTACGTATATCAGCCCGACCGGTAGAAACGACGTTATTTTACGTTTTTTATAGGAAAACAAACATGGATGAAACAGCGAGATTTGAACTACTGACGTATGTTTTCCCTTTCTAATTGGGGAATCGCGTGGGATGTACGTACGGCTTTGGTATGGGAAAGGTCAGCCGGCGAGACGATAAAACTCGCTTCACTGTTCCAATATATAATTTGGATTAACGTGGGAGATACAGACAACTATCATGCCAAACCTTATCTAAGATGTTAAACACCGTCTTGACGCCTCATGTTCGCGACGGAAGCAAAGCGATGTCCTGATCAACCTCTTTCAACAGTGTCAAGCAAGTTGGCTCTCAAAAGGTACCACTAAACCCAGCGGTTTTCCTTTTCCTGAGCAATTCAATCCGTGGAAACACGTTCAGATACAATGAAGGATAATTGTTCACCGGGAGAGGGCCAAGGGACGCTGAGGAATGTGTAAATGCGTATTAGCCGATAATCCCGACACGGATCCGTCTTAGGGGATGCAGCCCTAGTAACATACCATTTTCTCAAATTGTGATCATTTAGCCAGAGAAGATCACTTGATGGATCCACCTAGAGTGGGCGGCAAGAAGCAAAAAAATTGATTGGAACTCTACGTTTATCATTTTTGCTTTCTGATTTCAAGTCCTTTTTCTTCTCGACATTGAATGGGTCTAAGACAAAAAATAATTAACTTAAGGTAAGCCACATACTGTAGTGATTTCTGCATCTCAATGACGTTTCATGCCATTTCCATGTTTGATGGCATTCTAAATTTAATAAATCACAAAATGTTGGAACGTATTCAAAGTGTGGCATCACTGAAACCTAACCTAGGGGCTCCGGAAGCCTAGGAGGCTTAACAATGTGTTCCACTCCAGTATCGTCCGAAGAACGCAACATTGGTGGAATTCACTGCGTGTCCGGAAAAACGTAAAAAAACTACAGTGGCCAATGGACTCACTACCAACAGATTTTTTTAACTTTGAGTTTGCCGCAGAAAGATTTCTAGGCCTCATTTTCGTGGAGTTATCAGCATGTAGGCTGTTTGGGCCACTCGCGGCAGAAACCTACTGTATCTTGATTTTACAATGGGCTTGTGTAGATGGTTTCTTTGATATGACAGGCCTAATTTCTAACGTGATGACACGTGGAAGTAAAAGAATGTTACAGGACAGAAAGAGTGGAACGTCTAAAAAACTCGACAGCTAAGAACGAGGCTAAGGATACATGTCTTATAAAACAGTCTGCTCTTTTATCTGTTTAGATTTCTTGAAATCATGAACTGACTTGTAGCTCTTGTAAGTTTCTTAGCTATAATGTTACTTTAAACAAAGAATGAGCTTATCATAAACTCTCCATGAGGGATTTTTAAGGTTCATTGCGATTAGTTCGTTTGGTCCCTCTGGTCTAACAACGCATGTACTAAACTCGTGTTTGGCATGTTTGTGGTTAGTTTTTTACCAAGAAGCACGCATGAAACGATTTTTACATGCGCGTGAATTTAAGACCCAACCTTGTAGAAGGGAAACTGGGACAAAGCCGTTGGTCGTCCTAAATATAAAGGTTTTCCATATCTCTTTTTTTCATTGGTATCACTGGTAAAGGGACATGACGGGCCCTCTCAACTCGGCATGTAAATTAGCCTTTAGCAACAAATATTCACCTCAGACACAGAATTACTAAGGCAAAAACATAACATCCCAAGAACCCAGGGGCCACCCCTTCAACTGTTTTTCCTACAACCGAAAATAACTCCTGACCAGCAATAAATGCGACATGGATGATAGTAAGGCTTAACAATATTTATAACAATATTAATCACCCGGATAAACCCTGCCAGTGGACTTTCAGATAATTACTGGGGATCCTTGTCTACACCAATGAATGAAAAATGACTCGTACTGGCTGCTAGTCATTGAGTAGTTGATAGTTCAAAGAAAAATAAGAACTTTAAAGTGATGTTTGACCACACCGTTAGTACTGGTCAACATAGAAAACATACCTCCCTGAATTTGGTAGCGTATGTTTAACGTTCTGACGCAGTTTGATGGGAGTTCAGTTTGTAGCGCGCAGAAAAAAGTTATGACTTGAGGCCAATATAATTTGTTTGATTTGTTTGTTTTTGTCTGTTTGTTTGTTTGTTTTATTTGCTACTGAGCCAAAAAGGAGAAAAAATTAGCCGATACAAGTGCATCGATTTGCCGGTTAGCTAGGCCCTGGCAGTGATCACATGGTTTCACGTGTTAAGTCACGGTCAGTGCCGGGTTTGATCTTCTTCAGTTTATTGAACATTTTTTTGTGATGACTTATATCGTTAAATATTAGTCCCTTCTTCGTCTTATCAGGAAACCTAAAACAGATTCCAGATGTCAGCTTTACGTTAAGATACCACTATGACTTTGTTCAATATCTCAGCTATCATGTTATTAAACCCTATCCAAACGCCCAATACGAATGAACTAGTCATGAGTAGGTGATAGTTCAACCAAAATAAACTTTAAGTGATGTTTGCCCACACTTCGTAGGTACTTGGGTCACATGCAACAGACCCCCTTGAAATTTGGGTACGGCTATGTTTAACATTCTTGTCGCGGTTTGTGGCAGTCGTTCCCAAGGTTTTTTTTTGGAGCCACAGAAAAAAGGTTATGACCGAGGCTAATATCAATATGTTTGTTTGTTTGTTGTCTTGTTTGTTTTATTGCTATAGCCCAAAAAGGAAAAATTACCGAGAGCAAGTGCATCGTTTGCCGGTTAGCTAGCCCTGGCAGTGATCACATGAGGGTTCAACGTGTTAAGTCACGTCAGGGGCCGGTGTTTGGATCTTTTTCAGTTTATTACATTTTTGGTGATGACTTGACTATCAGTTTCAAATATTTTAGTTCCCTTCTTCGTCTACAGGAAACCTAACAGATTCCAGTATGTCAGCTTTACGTTAAGAGTACCACTGCTATGTAATTTTTTTATTTCTCAGCTATCATGTTGTTAAACCCTATCCAAACCCCAAAAAAAATGAAGCTGAAGACCACCGATGTAAGGTGATCCCACTAGTAGTTTGGCCAAACGTTGAACTGGTGTGTTTAATGTTGACAAAAACTCCTTTGAATCGAATACGGGAGAAATGTCAAGGAGTAATTTTTCTTTTCTTAGCTGAATCCTACTTCTGTGTGTCATGGTTTTCTTCAAAGAGAGATTAAAACTGTAACTATAAATAAAAAATTGCTCATTTTTTAACTTAGGGACACAGTAATTATCGGCCAAAAAATAGCGAGGTTATAAGTTGCATTAATCGTAATCCGTCCAACTATCTCTTCCTTGCTATCCCCGTTTTTTTCATTTTAAGTGCATTAATATTATTACATGGCAAAAATGAGCGCGTCTACACGGGCGGGGGTGTAACTTAGAGTGGTGAGGCACTTAGAGAGTCAGAGTGGGGGCTCTTAGAGGGAGCGAGTGGGGAGTACTTGAAGTGAATAGAGTGGGGTACTGCGAATGATCACAGGAAACGTAGTATGACGGAACAGAATGTTTGCAGTGTAAACTGAAGTTTCTCTGAATCATAAACTGTTTACAGCTCAGGTGTTAATAATTTTTTTTTTCAGGGCCGTTTTATTACCCCGACTGTGGGTTTCAAATTAACTGAAACTGTTTCAAAACTAAGAAGGCAACATGAAGACATGAGTCGAGTTGAATCTTAGGGTTCAACAACAAGACTGCCAGCTATGAGAAATAACTTTGTTTTCAGTTACAGCGTACTTGTCCATCCCGAAGACCGCGAGCGAGGCGATCTGATTGTCATTGGAAATATAACTGAATGAATAGTTGCTGGCCTTAACATTTTCACTGTTTGAAAGGATTTCAAGACAGACAAATGCTGTATAATCAATCTAAAAGGCGTGGAACTGTGCAAACAAATGTAAACAAACAGATAGCTAGATTAAGTCAAAACCTTAAGGTATGCCAAATGTTGACTTGCATTTTTAACCCTCTGTTTCAAAACGAGTCCGTTGCAGGCAAATTTTCCTGTATGTAGTCCTGATTTGCAACGAAACTCCTTATTTCTGGTATGATAAGAATTTTAGCATCAGACTGGTTTTGAACAGACAGGTAAGAGGCAACGTCATGAATAGGTTTGTTTTTTAGTGTTGTCTAAGTAATCGATATATTTCTAACCAAATTTGAACTAAAATTGCGGGATCGTGAAGGTGACGCAATTCTGAGAAAACAAACGAAAAGAACCTTTGATTAAGGAACGGCCGTGTGGAGGAGCCTTCAGAATAGTAAAACAGTAAGGTTCTGTTTTTTTGCGATGGCACTAAAGGTACCGCTAATGCCGGTGCTCTCTCTCGCCAGTTGTGGTATGCATAATGTCCTTTTAGGACTGCTACTGTATACAACAGAATGTGGATCACCAAAGTTACACGCATTGCTCTTGACTTGACTGGCTTAACTATGTTAACAAATTAGGATGATATGTTGCCTATGTTAGCATTTAGAATTGTGTGTTGGCATGACTTAAAAACTCTCATGTGGCTCGGAAGCATTTTCCTTTCTGATCCTGTGATCATTTTGGAATAAAGAGGGATTAAGGCACGATATCTAAATTCCTCGTTAGAAAATGATGGTTTTTCCATCCTTTAATAATGTACTTATTGAACTGTCATTGTTTATTCTTCATGAGTGTTGGAGGTTAAATTATTTATCCAATTTCTGGAAAATAGATTAAGGCAAACTGCAGTAGGTTACAACAGCTTACACATGTGTAGCTGGGTGAGCTGTTTCATGCAGTCTTTACTCTGTTATCTCTTTATGGTTGAATTGTAAGGGCTACAGTGTAATATAACGTTTTTATGTAAATAGTAACGGGGTTCCTCCTCGATAGAACCTTACACACTTCGCGACTAAATTTTATTTCTAAAAGAGTGAATAAATCCAAAAACGATCACTGTAAAGTCTATCTAACAATACGAACACAGCTCTAATGACAAACTCAATGCTAAGTCTTTAAGCGCCTCCCACTGTTGTTTGATCAACAAGAAAAAGCCTGATTTTTAAAAACATTGACTTAAGGGAATGCTACAACATACGTTAGACCGTTGAAAATCAACCTCAGGATCTCTGATTATGAATCGTCAAGCATTTTCACTTGAGACACTTCGGGAGAGGTAAACCTTTGACAATTGATAATTAGCCTCTAAAATCATGAAAGCACTTCACGTGGTTGTGGTGAAAGAGTAAAGTCACTTCATTTTTGATTTCATTCTTAGGCGACAGCTGTTCCAGCTTAGAACACATTTTACTCAAACTG
>JAHPZR010009752.1:0-10775 GCA_019787425.1 Platygyra sinensis
TGAATTTTAAAGGGTTAGTCCTTCCTCGTCATCAAATAGGAATATGCAGCTATAATTGGATTAAATCACGATAAGCCAATCGCTGACGAGCTTGTAAACGGTGCGTGCAAACTCATTTACTGGGACCTGGTCGAGGTCTAAGGTAAGCGTTTCTTGTCTCGTTTCTTGTCGTACAATGAGCTGATTTTATTTTGAAGACTGGTTTAAGCTTATGTCTTTGATGTTAATCGTGTGTGAAGCTTCGTATAAGTGCTACCGATAGAATCGTGCTGAAACTTAGCAAACTGGAATTTAAGTCGACTCGGAGGAAGAAAATAGATTTTGGGAACGAGTTGACAGTGTTAAATGAGTCTTCCTCGAGTCGTGTATTTGTAATATTGACCAATTGGTCATTTGGGCCACAAAAAATAATGATTTAGTATTTGAATTTAAGGGTGAAGGTTGCCATAGGACAGCAAAGAGTCAGGATAATTAATAGCAAATTCAGGGAAGTTTCTGAAAATTACATTTTTTGATTCGTTGCCTTTCAGTCTGAATCATTTGGGTTTCACTTACTGGTAGTTAAAAAGGTAAAGGTAGAGACTGTTTGCATTCAACTCCAGTGGTAGACTTCAATAAAACGGTGATACTCACGTTTAAATAAGATCATTTTTTAACTTTAAATTTGTATCTTCCTGTTGCGTGTATTGACAGACATGGATTTATGTTTCTTTTGCATTTTGTGGTCTACAGGTAATTTGTGGGATTAATAACCAGGAATGCCCACTAATGAGGACATTTTAATTTACTGGTGAGTTAAAATATGGATTATGACATGTTTAGGTAGCTATTGATTGCTCAGTTTTAACATGGTTATTTTCAGGACGTGACATGTCAATCAAAGTCGATCATCGAAAACGTAGTCGATAAGTCGATAGTACTCGATATTTGTCGATAATTGTCAATCGACAAGTTCAATTTGTCGATAAAAGTCGATGATCACAAGGTTTTCAACTGGTTGTTGATTTGTAGGCACAAACAAGAGTCAAACAACGCAGCATTGTGTAACGATCGAAGCGTTGGCGACTGGATGTTTAATATATCGAAGAAAAATATAAAGCATCGCACCATCTCGACGATGAAAGCTTGCATGGCTCAACAAAAGATTCAAGGAAACAATATGCGTGTTTTATTCTACCTTTGAATATTATCAAGCATAGTTCACAAATAAACGTGTGGGTTCCCTATCGCCTCCTCTCCCGGCATGCATCGTTTTTGTATTCCCGATACTTGAAATCGATCAAAGTCGAAAATCACAAGAAATTGTGGAATCGACTTTTATCGATTTCCGATACTTGTCGCCTGGTTAGTATCGAATTTGATCGACAATGATCGACTTTTATCGACTTTCGAAATTATCGACGTGTTACGTCCTGTTATTTGTGAGCCCACTCCAGCCTCTCAGTTTTCACATAGTTATAATTGTAAGCCCTTTCCAGTCTCTCAGTTTTAACATAGTATTTGTGAGTCCACTCCAGCCTCTCAGTTTAAAAATAGTTATTTGTAAGCCCACTCAAGTCTCTCAGCTTTAAAATAGTTATTTGTGAGCCCTCTCCAGCCTCTCAGTTTTAACATAGTTATTTGTGAGCCCTCTCCAGCCTCAGTTTTAACATAGTTATATTTGTGAGCCCAGTCCAGCCTCTCAGTTTTAACATAGTTATTTCTAAGCCACACACACTCATTACCTGAACCATTCAAGATGTGCTTTTTGACCAGATATTTCTCTACTTTATAGAAAAAGTAATTAAAAGCTTTTTGGCAATTTTAAAGGCAATTTATTCTCAATTATTGGATGACCTTCAGCAGCATTTAAAAAAAAGCAATGTTAAAATTCAAATGAGGCCTGAAACTCATCTATTTAAATTAGAGGCTATAATCCAAGCTTTATGAGTGTGTTTGCAAGCAAGCAAATGATATAAAGCTTACTGAAAGCAACATGATGTATCTTTTTGCTAACCAGAGTGCTATTTAGGCTAGCCAAGTCTTATGTAAGCCATCCAGAATGCCTCAAATGGCTTGCAGGTTTCATGACAAATGAAAGCCATACAAGCCAGAAATCCCCGACTCCAATAAATAACCTAACCTCAGGCTCAACCTAACTAAAGAACTGTTTAGGCTAACTATATAGCTAGAGAGCTATTCAGAGGTTAACCAGTGTGCTATTTGTATTAACTTAAATTGCTTGCATGATGTGTTGGCTTACACTTTGACAAGACCCAAGCTTTTTTGAATCCGTCTGATGATACAAGGGATTGAACATTTAAGCTTTTAACTTTCGTCCATTTTAAGTTTTACATGGAAAATGTTTCCCCTTTTCAAGACACTGTTTCTCTTGCTAATCAATGCAAGCTCCATGTGTGCATTATTAACTGCCAGTAGAGAGTGGATGTGTACCTAATGAGGACTTAAGGACTGCAGAATTTAATTTCTTTGTCAAAAAGGATTCTTCACTTATGTGGGAAGTAGTCCCCAGGGCGGGTAATCCCCTTTAAGAGTAACGGGGGTGCTTGTTGTACCTTTCAGGGGGTGAAATTTGTGAATTGGTACTGCTTGGGGTTTTAAAACCTAAAATGACCGCTGCAGTACCTTTAGGGGTCTCAAAGGTCAGCGCCTTGAAAGAAAATGACTGAAATCGTAGTTATATTTCTTAAGCAAGTAACATTTATTTCTGAATTTTTACTTAAAAATAGTAATGCCACTGAAAATTATTCTGTTATTACTAACAGAAATGGTATCTCTTAAGCCCTGGCCAAACGGAGTCGCAAGTGGACGCAAGTTGAAAACTTGGGTCTACTTGCGACTCCGTTTGGCCAGGCCTCATTGCGTGCACTTGCGTTGACTTGCAATGACTTGCGCCAAGAGCCATTATGGCTCTTGCTTGCGCTCACTTTGGTCGAGATCAAATTTGCACGCAAGTCAAAGCAAGTTGAATGATGTCCATTAAATTAGCCAATGAAATTGAGAATATTCTGCCTTAAAATGCTTTTTTTGCGACGTGCGTGTACTTCCTGATGAAACTTGCGAGTCCGTTTGGCCACCCAGCGCAAGGCTTCACGCAAGTTGAACTTGCGTCCACTTGCGACTACTTGCCGGTCCGTTTGGTCAGGGCTTTAGGGGCGTAAATAAAGTCCAGGCCACGCCCACAAAATAACTTTTTGGCACCTTTTCAACAAGCACCCCCGACATTTTCATAGGGGAGTACCCCCTTGGGGGGGAGTAGCCAAGTAGTAGCTGTGAATTTGATTAAAAAAACTCCAGCTTATTTTTTGTTGACAACTTTATTGCTTTACAAGAAAACCAAACATACATTTCTGCCGGTAACCTTTCATTTTGAGATGAACAGAATTAAAAAAAACTAGCTTTCACTACGGAGTCCAAAAAATTTGATAACCACCTTGCCTGGCCCAGGTATAAACTGGGCAAGGTGACACTATTATATGCTAACCCAAAGTCCCATATTTTCTTTGGAAACATTGACAAATAAATGATATTTGGGTATCTAGCAAATGGCAAAGGATTGGAACCACTCTAGGGGCCAACATGAAAACAGTCAGTTTTTTTCACACACTGAGAAGGCCATTTACAGTCTACATGTTAGAAAAATAGCAGTTTCAGCAAAATAAATACTTTTTGCTTACTCTTTTTTTTATATTTGCAGGTGACTTTGCAATGGCATTCCTCTTAGTCAATGATGAACTCAAATATAAAATTGTCACAACATTGATTCCCACGGAAGACAAGTTATATAAAGTTTATAGCTATTTATGTGATATGAAAATCCCAGAACCCAATAGGGTTACATGTGTATACTAACACTTTATTGCATGAAGGTTATAAATCCAATCTGGAATTCATGACAAAAATATTTGGAAAAATATTCAGGCCTTAAAGTTATACACACTAATCTATTTTTTTTAACTTTTTCACATTTACCAATTTTCTATGGGATTTATAATTATATATTGTTATACCAGTTTCACTTGTAATAATAATAATAATAATAATAATAATAATAATAATAATAATAATAATAATAATGACAATAATAATTATAATAACAATAATACAAAAAAAGCTTACTAGAGCCGTATAATTTATGCGAAGGTCTCAATCGGGTTGGGTGTAGTACTTTGTTTTCAATGTAAATTGGGCTAGAAAGTACAATTCCTACGCTTTTAAACGCGCTTTCATGATTCCTTGCAGCACGTGACAGTGATGATGTGAAATTCTTTCACACTCTTTTTTAATCATTATCTTGTGGTGTCTTTTTTACCTTTAAATTGTGCAATCATTAACTTGCTGTTAGCATAACGCTCTAATGTATTTATTTATTTTTATTTATTTAACTTTATTTATACACGGATAAAACATCAGGACTTAAAGTAAATACTAAACTAGCGTTAATTACATTGCTAAGATACTAAGATACTAATTTACAACTAGTGAAAAAAAAATCTAAAAGAAACAAAACCAAACAATAACAAAGTACCTGCTTTCCATGAATGCCGTGTGATTAATTTAATCATTATCAAAAAGGAAACCCCTACAACCGGATTTAAAACTAGCAAGCGTTTGTGCTTGCCGTAGATTGGAAGGTAAGCTGTTCCACAGCACCGCACCATTATAGCTGAAACTGTTTTTTTAATGTACCAGTCAAATCGAAGCTTGAACATCCCCCCCCCCGATCAACCCCCCGGGCATCTGAAGTTTTGAAAAAATTTTTGATCAAATCCCCCTCTCCCCCCCACCTCACAAGGCCAAAAAGCTGTTCAAATGTCCCACCCCCGGGAAAATTACCAGATTACTGTTTTAACTTTTCAGTAGCTTCTATTATGCTTCGAAAGCCGTGCATGGTTTATCAGACAACACATAGTAATAGTAATAGTAATGACGAGGAGCCCATCACGCTCCTGTGATGACTTTATTTTAAAAGGGTAGCACGTAACAGTTTAAGTACAACTAATGACCCTGTGGCCCTCTATAAAGTAATCTAGTCAATACATAAAATTAACATATTATAGATATAAATCGTTCTTAAACACCTTCAAATACGGAACACAGCTAGCTTGTGTAGGCCTTTGGTTTTCAACCAATCCGCCATGAATACGCAATCTTTTCCTTTGAATTCATCAAAGTTTGTCTCCGCCGTCTCCGCCACGATTTATCGACCCACGTGGATTCAGCGCGACTCGCAACATGAAATCGAGGTTAGCGATCAAATCCCCCCCCCACCCCTACAAGTGGTGATCAAATGCCCTCCCTCCGGGGCAGGAAGAGGCGTCAAATGCTCGGGGTATGCCCGGGGGGCGGATGTTCAAGCTTCGATGTGACTGGTACATTGTAAGCCTATATTTCCTCGGCATAAAACGCCGAAGAAATTATACATGCTGTTGGCATGCAAAATTGATCATAGGATTGAGCATATGAGAATAGTAAACACAAGTTAATACTCGACCTAGGGTGTGAATGGGGTTAACCGACTAGCGACAAAGGGCTAGAAATTATTACTGACTACCGACAACATGAGGAAAAAATTATCGACTAGCGACAAAAAAATTAACTGGGATTTACCGACAGCCGACAAAGATCGAAAATTTTAACCGACAACCGACAAAGTAATGAAATTTTAACCGACAACCCACATGTGGATCTCCCCATTCAGACCCTCTCGACCATCATGCGTGCGTATCACACGTACAACAGCATATTCTCAGGTGATAGATCACGAGTTTTGAACAAAACACTGACCCCTTGTCAATGGACTCTACCCCGATGGACTACCCTTAAACACGAACTAAATCTTGTAGTTGTTTGTTTTTTGCTAGCGGCAGCAGACATCTCGAAATTTAATCGACTATTCAGTTTGAAAATTCAAAGTTCTTTTCTTCGAAAGATAGCTGTTAGCCCGGCTCTTAGTCATGCTTCTTCCCTGAATATAGGGAGCTTAAGAGCCCGAGGACAACTTCAATCAAAAAATAAGTTTATATTTTACTTACAAATCTCGCGATACTCTTTAGTCATTTACTTTATCACTGTTAAAGCTCTCACGAAACTTAATCTAGGATACTTTTAGCCTGAATTTCAGCCGTCTCCTCCTCTCGCTAAGTCTCGGGAGAGAGACGTCTGAAAGCACTGGGCGATAATGCTGTCCGGTGACGTCACGAGTGAAATGTGGTAATTTATGAAATTTCACACGCGACTTTCAATTCAGCGCAAAAACAAGTCTAGACAAAACCGTTAAGTTTTGGTGACGTCAATCATCTCCGCCTCCAAATCGACCGTATGCAAAATTTAAAAAAAAATTAAAAGGCTTAAACTTTGCAGCGGTCCACTCGTAAAAATTATCATTTTACTTTCAGTATGCTCGGTTAGCTCACTAATACACTGGAATTAAATATTCCTTGAAATTTGTAACTGAAGACGAGCGGATTAGGTTTCTCAACGGCCATTCGCATGCATGAATGACCCCGAGAGAGAGCAAATCTACAACGCGGCGAACTAAATTATTTCTGTACGTATTCGTGGGGCTACCGACTGAACAAAACTTCTAATGAAACTTATAATTTTGTGGTAATAGGGTATCAGTTTTATAGGTTTCAGTATTTGTTCAGCCCGTAGCCCCAAGAAAATACGTGCAGAATAATTTGTTTGCTTGCGTGCAGATTTGCTTGCTCCCGGGGTCATTCATGCATGAGAATGGCCGTTGAAAAACCCAACAAACGTCTTCATTTATGGATTTCAAGGAGTGTTTAATGCCAATGTATTTAGTGTGCTAGCCGTACATATCGAAAGTAAAATGACAATTTTTACGAGTGAACTGCTGCAAGTTTTCAGACTTTTTTTCAGGTAAATTTTGCATACGACTATACTTTCGTTTGGAAAATGGCTGTGCTGCTTTGAAAACGGTTCAATCGCTACTGACGAGTGGAGCCATATGATGACTATGATATATTAAGGACTTCCCATATCCAGTAGGCAAGTTTACGAATACATCGCTTCCTCTAAGTAATTCTGCAGCTGCCTTTTCCTGTTGCGGATTGAGGTTTTGAACCCGAAATGTCGAGCATACACCAGAAACGGCTTTAACTCTTATGGCGTTAGCTCGCGATTTTCTTCTGCCATCTTCAGTGAACGCACGAAGTTTGGCAATAAAATTATTCAAATTATTCGCGTCGGGCAAATAAATTAACACGGCAACCAATCAGAACCACTACCAGGTTTTCGGGTAGTGACGTCACCGGACAGCATTATCGCCCAGTGCCTTCAGACGTCTCTCTCCGAGACTTAGAGGAGGAGACGGCTGAAATTCAGGCTAGGATACTTTTCGATAAATTTGATATATTGGTCCTTTCACGTTGTTGTTTTGCAGAGGACGGGAGAATTTAACGCATGCCACATCGTTCTCTTCATTAAAACCTTTGTTTACAGCGACCGTTTTGCCGTCGTGATTTTCTTAAGCTCCCTAGTATCAGTGTTGACCGTCGGTCCAAGATTTACGATAGATGTGAACTGTAGTGACGATCACTTAAACCAGCTTAAACAATTAAAATTCTGACTTAAGCCAAGAGAAAATGATATTAAATAAATGGTATGATTGAGAGCTCTCTGTGCCTTGTTAATTTTTAAGCTTCGTCTTTTTATCAGAGAAGCTCAGAAGACGTGGGGATATTTATGGCTAACAACCGAACAATCAGTGAGCTTTTTTATTGGGGAAATCCGAAAGAGAGGGAACGAATGTCTCTTATCTTCTTTCCGGCGCGGGGGCGGGCGGAATTCAACAAATCCTGCAATCTGATTGTTCCTGGAGCGGGCAGAATTCTCTCATACGGACCGCTACAGCGGGCGGAATCCATCGAGTTGATCTATTTTCGTGAATGAATTAGCGGTTATCGTGCATCTCTCGCCATTTTTTCACTTCCAAAGACGATTAATCAGCGCAAGTTTACCTCTATCACCCTTAGATGGCTAGGAAGTTACGTAAGTAAATTCAATTGAAGTTTTTGAAGTTGTGAGGTTGTTTGGTTGTTTGTTGCTCGGCACTGTATATAATAGCGCGTATAGCGAAGGCGCACGAAGTCTAAAATAGAATGCAAATCACTGAATTCCCCGCGAGACTCAGTCGACATAAGCTTGTTCTGAGGGAAATACAGGGAATATAAGCGAAATTTTCGTTTCATAAGTGTTTAGGAACACCGGGTTTTGCTCTTAAAGAAATCTTCAAATCATCCACCATTCCAGTTTGTTGTCTGAGTCTTGTCTGAGTCATGACGTCACTCGCGCGCTTCGCTATTCTGTATCTCTTTGTGCAATTACAAGTAAAAACTGAGTCAATTTCAGTCGATTTTCCCTCTGTAATCGTTGCTGTACTTCAGAGAATTACTGTGGAGTACACTTAAGGAAACTTCTTCGCTATCTGCTGACTCAATTTACGGTAGAAAAGTCTAAATTCAGTCGAGTGGTTCGCAATGATCGATAAAAACTGTTTTTGTAGTACAACCTCAAACTTTGAACAAATTTAACACCTGAAAAACAACATTGGAGACGCTAACTAGGGAACTGAACGCACTAACATAAGTAGATTTTGCGAATAGTTTGTAGACGGCGCGTAAGCCGATCAATAGCAAAGTTGCGTAAACAAACCCACTTGTAAGCAGTTTACGGCGCGCATGAAAAAAAAAAAAGATAAAAAACGTATCCAGCCATTGAAATGAGACTATGCTGCTCTAGTAATCTTTCAGTCAGTATATCAATAACCCTTAATGTCTGAAACACCGGTAACCAAAATTAAAGACCTAGTTATTGATGCCCTATCAAGCTAACAATTTAACGCAGTTCTGCATGCAAACCTTCGGCAGAAGTAAGCGGTTCTGTAGATGAAGAACAAACAGAGAAGAGTGGGCTTACCGTTCTGACGCTTCTGTTAGATTTGGTGGCAGTAGATAGATGTAGAATAGACTTCGATAAAGGACGAAAAAGGTCAGTTGCACTCTTGACCCCCCTAACCATAGGATGCCCACAAAAAACAAATCATGTAAAGTATGCACGCTTTTGACTAGTAATATAAATCTTAGGTTTGAACTCATGGCATGTAAACACAGGCTAATCTGGCACATGATTTCCGAGTGCATGTCACACGCACAGTAGCATTTTATCAGGTGATATACTCGAAAAGCGATAACTCGCTTAAAAGGTTACGGATCGCGCTGAAAAGCAAGATGACAATAGCAAAGACAACAAGGCATTGAGGTACGTCATTTTTATTGAGAAAATATCAAAATTTCGGCTAAAATGTCTGTTAACGTTTTTTCCCATACAAACCTTTGTACATTCAAACCGTTGAAACATAACACTCCAAATGTTGAAAGGCCAGAGACATAGTCAAGTTTCGCGTTATGAACTCGGTCGTTATGTAACAGTAGACGTACGGCGATAACTACTAGGTCACGGAACGAGTCGCATTAATTAAAGTTCGAGGTACTATGGACGAAAAATCGCATGTTTCGGTATTTGTGAAGCCATTTTAAAACCATAAACAAGTAGTCTGTATGAGAATCAAACGCCGTTTACCGGTTTGAAAATATCTGCAATTATTGTTCAGAGAGTATTTAAGTTTGAAAAATGTGCAAATATGCAAATAAGATGACTTTGATTACGTCATACCTCAACCCATATTATCTCAGGTACATAAATAGAGCTATCTTGGCCGATTTGCAACACAGATTTATTGAAACTTGGCAGGCTACTGAGGTATCTTAGGAAACACACCCGCAGCTATAAAATTATGGTTCCAATGGCAACTCACTCTGTCCCGGGGACAGTCCCCCGACCCACGTTAAATTCAATATGTTTAGTGATTTTAAGCTCGAAAAACGCGAACAGGACAACAAACTGTAGCTAACATATTTATATGCCTGCTGGATCATACATAGGGCACCATTTGTAAATATGAAACAGACGCTGACAGAGGCAAGAAAATGCCGTTTAATATTGTGGAATGTCTGGAACCCCATTATGTTGCTAGGGTACAAACTTTTAAGCCGCATATTGTGTTGCCACTTTGTAGTAGAACTTACTTGGCAGAGAATCAAACATTTGTGTTAAAAATTGAGCCGCTATCTTTTTTCATCATATTTGATCAAAATTTGTTAGTATATGACGTCATCACTTGGCTATTGCTATTTTTGAAACTTGAATATCTCTGGAATGAAAAGAGATATTTGAAAAAAGTAAAAGCATTTTTTCTTCTCATACAGACACTTGTTTATGGTTTTAAAATGCTTCAATACGAAACATGCGATTTTTCGTCATAGTACCTCGAACTTTAATTAATGCGAATCGTTCGTGCATAGTTATCGCCGTACGTCTACTGTTACATACCGACCGAGTTCATAACTTCGAACTGACTATGTCCTCTGGCCTTTCAACATTTGGAGTGTTATGTTTTCAACGGTTTTGACTTTACAAAGGTTTTTAATGGGAAAAAACGTAACCGACATTTTAGCCAAATTTTGATTATTTTCTCAATAAAAATGACGTACCTCAATGCTTGTTGTCTTTGCTATTGTCTCTTGCTTTTTCAGCGCGATCCGTAACCCTTTTAAGCGAGTTATCGCTTTTCCAGTATATCACCTGATAACATGCTACTGTGTGCGTGTGACATGCACTCCGGAAATCATGTGCACAGATTAGCCTGTGTTTACATTCCATGAGTTTCAAACTAAGATTTATCTTACTAG
>JAHPZR010009753.1:0-2500 GCA_019787425.1 Platygyra sinensis
CGAGAATATGAAAAAAGATGTAAGAAGCGAGTTAAAAAAATAGCCGCCCTCGCCGGTTCAAATTAAGTTTTGAAAGTTCGCGGCTATTTATACATATCGTAAAGACATGATTGTTTGTTTCCACTTGGCTGTGTTTCTTGTAAATGAAAACTTCACGCCTGAATGGCAGAGACAGGTGCGGGATATTGCACGTGAATTGGTTGAGTGTTTGACGCACGTTTAGTTCCTGTTGGCGTGCCAGTCATAACTTCCAATAGCGGGTTCGGCGTCTTCAAACTCTTTTGCTAAACGACGGCTTCGTTCTCTTTCCCCCGTTTCAAGTACGCAAGGGCTGCAGTATGTGCTTCTTTTGTCTATTCCTATTCCACAACACTTGCAAGGCCCTGGAATAATCCCTAGACCTTCAATCTGTAGCAGGTGTTTATAGCAAAACATGCCTTCACAGGGCTCCCCGCAACACAAGTACTCGCCTATTTTCATCGCGACACAACAATTTTTTTGCTTTGAAAAATCAAAGGTAAATTCAAGAATCTCTCGAATTTCATCATTTTTCGTCTGATCATAAAGCTTACGAAATAAATATTTCTCCATTTGTGGGGATCGATTACCGGTTGAATTAATAAGAAAAGAGTCAATATTTTCCTGTTTTTCAAAGCCTGATTTTTGAGTTTGCTCCATGTTGTAATACATAATTATTGTAATTATTCAAATGGGTTTTGAATCTGCAATAAAAAATTTAAGCGTTTAAGTCTTTTTCTTTCTGTTTCTCGTCCGCAGCCACGGCATAGTTGAATCTGACTTATTACGCCAACACCACAGCCCAAACAAGGACGCGGTATTTTTCTTCCATTCCTTATCTTAAGCCTGTGTACTTTGCAATATTCTTCGCGGCAAGATTTTCCGCATGTTTCATGCTTCCCATTTTTCAACCATGGGCAAATGTTGTATCCTCTGTGACCTCTCATTTTAGAAATACACCGCATTTTTCTAATTCAGATTTCACCCCGCAGTCAAAGACCCAAACGCCCCCAGTAGTAGGTAAAGAGTCTGACAAATACTACTTTTTCCTGTAGGCCTTAGAATCGCCGAAATAATGCGCTCAACGGCGGGTCAAAGCTGGCTGAGACCCGACGTTGAAAGCATTATTTCGGCGAATCAAGGCCTACAGGAAAAAGTGGTATTCGTCGAGTCCTTTACCTACTACTTTAGGTATTGTCTTTATTTTTGTTAGCTTCGAACTGAAAAAGGCTATCATCGTGTCGTTTCAGTTTTGACTGCCGTTCGTACTGCGGGCACAGCTGTCGTATGCAAGGCTAGCAACGCTTCGATCGTGACTAAAACATGATACAAATGATTGACAGGCCAAACACGACTCCTATTGGTCAAGATAAGGAAACTTGACCTTCAAAACTTTGCTTTGTTTAAATGTAGCTGTTTACGTGCAAGTCTGCAGACTGTTTTGCGTGGTTTATATGCCATTGTTCGGCTTGTTTCCTGGTTTCAGGCAAGCCCATGGTTTCGATCCTCCATGTGGATCTCATCAGTTGCCGGTATATCTACAAAAATCTGTAAGTCTGAAGCTGCTAGCGCAACTCGTACACATGAGAATGTAAGACATTCTGCTGCTTTCAACAAACTTCTCGTGGTGTGTACTCTTGTGACAGATCCAAAATGCCTGGTTTCTATTCACTATAGCAGCTAGCCAATGGCGTAGTTTACTTTTCGATCCTAATTTGTTTGATTTATTTTGTTTCTTTTATAGCGCCCAGCCGAACAATGGCATTCACAAAATAACTGAGCCACTACGCGCGCTCTCATTGGTAGACAGGTGTGTTTAGATGATAGTATGTAAGCACTGTTGTGACGTTTCAGATTTTCGCGTCTTCTTAAAAGTTATTTTACAAAAGCAATAAAGCGCTTTTTCCGTGTTTAAAGAGCGTCATCTTAACACTCGGAGAGTTAGGAGAAGTCTCGAAAGTTATGCAAACCCGAGACGTAGTCGAGGGTTTGCATAACTGTCTCGAATTCTCCCAACCCTCCTCGTGTTTAGATGGGGCTATGTAAACACGGAAAAAATGCTGTATTGCTTAAATACACCACGCAAAACAGTCTACAGACTTAAACGTAAACAGCTCCATTTAAATAAAGTGAGCTAGCTTTGAGGTCAAAGTTTCTTTATCTTGGCCAATAGGAGTCGTGTTTAGCTTTCAACCATTTGTATCACTTAAAGAATTCGTAAGTCAATCGCCTGCGGCTCGTGATTTACGTATTCTTCTCGTGTTCTACCAACATTTCAAGCGGTTTATCCGCCTATAAACCATAAAAACTTGTGGTCTAGATGCGCGATTTTTCCATGAGCCTACCAGCACAATAGACCATAGCTGACTGATTAATCAGAGCTCGCGCATTGATTTGGCTCTTATGTAAATGCAGATGCATTGGTTACATACGGATACATTGGAGCAACCGTAAGATGGTATGAGTATAATAAACATGAAAT
>JAHPZR010009753.1:10000-32128 GCA_019787425.1 Platygyra sinensis
CAATTCAGTTTACATGTATACATACTTTGGAATTCAATTATTATTTTCAAGTAGAAGTCAATCAGTTTTTTTTCGCATCTTCCATCTACAATTTACTGGTAAGTTGCCACCACTGTAAATAGTATGATGTATATTATTTGTAACTAAACCAATCTTCTTTTCATTTAAATGTGAATGTGTGGTTCCCTGATTCCCTTTATTAGGGCTAACGCCCAGTGGGTCTTTCATGGGTTTCACATAGCACTTCAATTTACACTTCAGAGTTAACTCTCTGTTCCACCACTTCTTTTCATTTAGCCTGTTTTTTTGACCTCACACTCACTGAGAACCCAGGAATAGACACCATACTCAGAGCAAATGTAAGCCATCTAACACCTAAGCACTGGGAGGAGAGAAATCTCTAACTCTCATCAGTTTAAGCATAATGGTATTGCAAGGGGCAATGTCTGCAGCAAATTTGTTAGTAGACCTTTTACTTTAAACACATTCAAGGTTATTGAGAAAACCAAATTGTGTTCAGCACATTGTCTGCAAAATAGATACAAACACAGTACATTAATCTTTGACTTATAAGCTGAACAAGAATATCCTGAAAGTGTGACCTGACATAGGGGACCTACACAATTATTTTTAGCTACAAACATTTATGGTCCTCACCTTGCAAACCATACCCAACTTTTATAATATCAATTTGGAAATACGTATTTTTCACTCCATGTATATTGCAATTTAGTTTTGTTATTTTAAAAGGGCAGTCGCCTATTAGCAAGCTGTTTATCAGTGCTTTCAAATAATAAGAAAATGACGCGGACGAAACTCGATTAATCAAGCTTTACACAAGAATTCAAGAATCTCCAACTTTATGCGTTGCGTGGCATAAATGGCGGCTCCATAAGGGTATCGAGTAGGTTAAAGATGAGTTATTGCTCAAGGTTTTGATAACTAAACAGTTCTTTCTGTTTGGTGTCTCCGTACAAAGCTCTATAAATTTGGGTGAAACAGTTTTCGAATAACGCGTGAGTGAATAACCGCACAGACCAAAATCTTGTAGGCTGGTAGACCAGACACGAGAAAGCGGCGGAAATCGAGCCTATAAATCTTGCAAAGATCGTTTATTCATCAATCATCTTGGTTTTGTTGAATGGCTACGATTTATCTTTTTGACGGGGTGACACCGCAAACCAGCAACTCGGACTCTACGCTAACAAGAACGTACATTCATTTGGGTGCACAGCCAGCAGAAACTCGCCTTTACAACCGTGACACTTCCTCAGTTGTGCTCTCTATGTTTCCTACGTCCGCCATTTTGAATATTTTGGCGGGTTACCGTTGTACACTAGTTCCCAGACTCCCGTTCCCCGTTCCCCATTCCCCGTTCCCCGTTCCCCGTTCCCAGTTCCCCGTTCCCCAATCCCCGTTCCCCGTTCCCCGTTCCCCGTTCCCGCTATTAGTAACATCCTTTTGAAAGCGTGACCACAGTTGAGCGTAAACAAAAAAAGCTAACGCGTTGAAATAGGAGTCATTTGCCGCGAAAGGTAGCTGCGGAGACAATGACTAAAAGGATTATGACACCTTTGCGGTTTATTAACTTTTATTTAAAAAATCTCTTTTTCTCAATAACTCGTGCGCGATTTAATATTTTACTTTTATCTTTTTTTCGGCTCGTGAGCGGGCGGAATTCAACAAATCCTGCAATCTGATTGGTTCCCGGAGCGGGCGGAATTCTCTCATACGGACCGCTACAGCGGGCGGAATCCATCATGTTGATCTATTTTCGTGAATGAATTAGCGGTTATCGTCAATCTTTCGCCCTTTTTTTCACTTCCAAAGACGATTAATTAACGCAAGTTTACCTCTATTCACCTTTAGATGGCAAGGAAAGTTACTGTAAGCAAATTCAATTGAAGTTTTTGAAGTTGTGAGAGTTTGTTTGGTTGTTTGTTGCTCGGCGCTGTAATGGCGTGTAATCCTGTGTCTCTTTCTGTACAATTTTAAGTAAAAACTGAGTCAATTTCAGTCGAGTTTCCCCCTCTAATCGTTGCTGTATTTGAGAGAATTGCTCTAAAATACATCAGCCGCACAATATCAAAGGACAAACGATAAGGAAATAATCAGATATATAAAAACCTTAACTTCTTTGGAAAAAACACAAAGCTTGATCAATAACTTCTAAGGAAACTAAGTAAATACCAGGAGTCCTTTGCAAACATATGTATGGAAGAACCTGTTTTCATTAAATCTTACCTTTTTCTCTAAACTCAAATGTAGTTCTTGCTAGTTTTCCTCTAGATGAGTGCGAAATTTAAGGAAAGTACACAATGGTATAAGTTTTTTAACCTAGCAACGGCCATAGCAACGGTTGTTTACCATAAGAAAGTGGCCACCACTACGGATTAGTCATGACATGTACAAACGAAACTTTGTATAAAAGCTTTGAAGACATGCACAATTAGATTGGCATAATTAGTTGTTAAAGGTCTTGCCTGGAATCACCATCACAGGCTCATTCAATTCCCTTATGAAAAGGAATATTTGCTAAAACTGTAGTAACTTTTTACAAAATAGAACAACCATTGCACCCCCTCCCCTGAGATCCAATCTAACCCCCCGCCCGTTATTTGTGGCTTGTTAAATGCTTAATACTTCTTGTAAGAAACTTTAAGTGCATTTTTCTCAAATGTATATTTTTGTACCGACTGACTTCACGCCATCATTTTTTCTTTGCGAGATATGAAAGTAAAATTCCTGAAACTTACGCTAATGTAACATCTGTTGTGTCGCAATGCAATAAACCAAAAATTGCAACATTTTAACTTCTGTCACGTAATAGGAAATGATTTGTCCAATGAGCGTGCTATGAAATGAGTTTATTTCATAAAAAAGCCTGTAAAAAGCACCGAAGAGAAAAACTAACTGCCAAAACTTAGGTTCATTGTACAGAACAAAACAAACACTTACATGCCACGCTCAGTAAAAGTCAAATCTTGTGTTGTAAAAGAGCAAGAAATGTTGGCGCTAACCCTATAAAAACCTATATCAAAGGGTTGTGGCTGGTTACCATAGCAACCATTTTGAGTAAAACCTTCACAATTCATTTTGCGTTTATGAGCGTAATAGCACACAATTGATCTTTTTTTCACCAAATTTAAACAAACTTTTTGGTCGATATGTAGGGTACCATACCACCTTGAACAAACTTTTTGGTCCATATGTAGGGTATCGTACTACCTTAAGGTAACCTTAAAAGACTAGCGTTAGTCCTAAAAGTTAGCTATTGGCGTTACAGCTAAGTGCAACCCTAACTTTAACCCTTACGGCTAGGGTTGGGGTTTGTCTGACCATAACTTTACTCGTTGAGGTAAAGAGTTCTTAGGGTTAGGGATAGGTTAAGGTTAGGGCTAGGGTAAGCAATTAGGG
The DNA here is from genome assembly GCA_019787425.1 of Platygyra sinensis. Taxonomy (NCBI): domain Eukaryota; kingdom Metazoa; phylum Cnidaria; class Anthozoa; order Scleractinia; family Merulinidae; genus Platygyra; species Platygyra sinensis. Next base: position 13,418 of record JAHPZR010009753.1, read on the forward strand.
TTAGCTTAAAGTTAGGGTTACGATTGGGGTTAGGGTTAGGGTTACGGCTAGGGTTAGGGCTAGGCTTAGGGTAGGGTTAGGTTTAGGGTTAGGGTTATGGCTACTGCTACGGCTAGGCGTAGGTTAGGCTTGGGGTTACGGCTAGGGCTAGACGCTACATTATGGAACAATGTACCTTGTGATATAAGGTATTTAAAGTGTAACGCACGGCATTCATGGAAAACAGCTTTTAGTGTTATAGCATATAGTTTGAATTTTAAATATTTTAGCGTATGTGTTGTGTATTTTTATAAGCTGATGAATTGATCGTGTTTTAAATAAAGATTATCTATCTATCCATCTATCTATCTATCTATCCATCGATCTATCTATCTATTTATCTATCTGTCTGTGTGTGTATCTATCTATCTATCCAGGGCTATGGTCAGACCTTGTGCCAGCTTGGGGTTAGCCTAGCGAAAATGATAGAAGGATAATGGTTGTTTTGAAAAGCACCGTATGAATCTATATCTTAATAAAGACAATAATTAGTGTCTAGAAGCAAGGTTGAAGTCTGAGATTGAACGTTTTGCAATTTGTGAAAACATGTAACACGTTCTTATATTAAAAAAAAAAAGATCTTTGTATTGTGTTTTTAAATCGAATCTAAGCCGGATAACCGATCGAAAAAAGCGACTGAAAGTGAACAACAACGGGAAAAATAAGGGGAAAGTACAAAACATGGACCAGGGGTCCATGGACCCTCTTGGTGGACCCGGTCCATGGACCTGGTCCATCAAAATATGGACGGGGTCCATTGACCCCCTATCATGGACTGGGTCCATGGATCCCCTATTTTTTACTAGTCCTAAAGCTAGTGGTAATCAAAGATTATAAGTGCGTTCTACGCCTGGGATATAACTTTATTAGCTGTATGTTGCTGAAATCATTATCATTAGCTTTTAAACCCACCTTGTTTAAATAAAAGAATGATGGTTGTTGTTGTGTTGTTGTTAGACAAATATAACATAATGAAAAAGGCAACTATTTTTCTGGGGATTATTTGATATCCTTGCTTTATTGTTAGCAAGTGAAGGTTGCATCCATGAACTACGATTTGATGACCTTTGATGACACGTTGCGTGACGGCTCCAGTTTAGGTAAACCATGCACAAGTGTTAATAGCACATTTGCCTTCAAAAGTCACGCTTAACAGCTCATTTTCACTTTTGCTGGTAATTTTCAAGCATATACTGTAGGCTGGTTACATCTAGTATTCTAAGCTGGCAGCACAAAAATCCGGCAGCACTCGATCGCGTGCTGATCTATCCATGGTTTATAGTAAAAAAAACACCACTTGACTGACAACTGATTCGAATAATATTTCCGCTAATGAATAAACATAGGCACGCAAAGCGTGCAAGAGTTATTTTTTTGTGATAGGAGCATTCGTAGAACTGTTTACAGTAATGATTTAGTTACGGTAATTTGGTAGCGATGTACAGCAAGAAAGAAACTGGGAATTTATGATGTACATACCATGTTACATCGATAATGGTAAGATGGCTAAATAGTAAGCCATCAAATGTTTCACTGAACAACGTACAATAATCCGACATGTCTCCAGATTAATGTAGGTACCATCTTATTTTCTAACAGGCAATTTGATTAGTTCTTTGATACCCACACCGTGATTGGTGTGACACGCGCACATGCATAACTCCCTCACTCATCGATCACATAGCCCTTCCAACCCCAAGAGGAATTTTTGCTCAAAATACTCAAGTTAAGAGACCTTTTCGCATTTTATACGAGCCGTAAGTTTACCCTTTTTACACAACACTTCTTCATCGAAAATAGAAAGAAAGAAAAAACCGTTCTGAGACGTTGAAAGTTTAATTTAATTTAATCCGATATGAAAAACAAAAGTGTCAAGTTACCATTTATAACTAAAAATAGTAAACATCTTGTGCGAACGATTTGCTCTCAAATGAAAAACAAAAGTGTCAAATTACCATTTGTAACTAAGTAGCAAGCATCTCGTGGGAACGATTTGCTCCCATATGAAAAACAAAAGTGTCAAGTTACCATTTGTAACTAAAAATAGCAAGCATCTCTTGGGAACAAGTGGTGACGATGTATCAGCTCTAATTGAATTTACTCCCTTGTGAAAAACAAAAGTGTCAAATTACCCTTAGCTTTGTAACTAAAAAATAAAAATATCTCTCTATATTTGCATGCAACCAGAACAAAATAATCGTTTCCTGTACCTATTGTAAACGTTCGAACTCTTTCAAAATTAAGTCAAAATAGTCCCGTCTCCTCTAAAACATTTCCTAAGAACTAGAAGCAACGATGCGTGACGTCTAATTGAATTTACTCCTTGTGAAAAACAAAAATATCAAGTTACCTTTGTAACTAAAAATAAAAAAAAACATCTCATTCATTTGCATACAACTAGCTCAAGCACTGTTTCAAACCTCAAGGCTCACAAAATCCTCAGCCTAACCCACAGAAAATGCCGAAGTAAATCCAATATATGAATACTTTCTCCTCTTTTATAGAAGAATAAATATGGCCGTTCTGAACTGTATCGGGATCAAATCGTCTCATATATCATTTACCTTTAAAACAAGAAATTTGATTGGCTGTTTATAGTAGATCCGATCTGATTGGTGTGACATACATACATCTCTCACTCACTGACTCACTCACTGACTCACTGATCCGTTGACCCGTCCATAACATACTCGACGCGCCGACTAAGAGGTATTTTTTTTTTACAAAAAAATAACTCAAAAATGGTAAGCATTTCTATTGCTGTTCCTTAGTTCTGGCTTTCTCTTTTAGGTCTTGGCTTCAGAGTACTCTTCCGGTGATTCAATTTTGGCTACGCTGGACACTGAGATATTTCTAGCCACGTGTCAACAATTAATTAAAGTGAACAAATGTAATCAATATATATAACCAATGAACTATAGCTGTTCCCATAGTTAACATCGCAATTTAGTTATGAACTGCAACTTTTACACCTGCCAGGGTCGGCTTTGAAGACTGTTGTAGAGCTTGAGTTAAATTATCTTCGACATTGCCAATTTTGTTAGTTCAGTACTGATCACATGAAAACATTTGCCTAAAAGCCTGTGCATGTCTCCACAAATCCATTTCCATCTGATAATATTACAGATCTCTTCACTTTTACTAATTTAATCCAGAAATAGATTAAATATTTGTAACTAATATTAATTTGAAATATTACTGTGAATTCGTTTTTTTCAATTTACTCATTTTATTTTATTATTGTTTACTACAGTAATTTTAGGGGTAGTAAAACTAGGGGGTCCATGCATAGAACGGGTCCATGGACCCAGTCCACGGAGAGGTCCATGTTTTGTACTTTCCCTGTTTTCAGAGGTTTCATAGGTTTCAATGGCTTCATGGTTACAGAGGTTTCAAAGTTTCATGGTATCAGAGGTTTCATGGTTTCATGGTTTCATGGTTTCATGGTTTCATGGTTTCTGTGGTTTCATGGTTTCTGTGGTTTCTGTGGTTTCTGTGGTTTCATGGTTTCATGGTTTCATGGTTTCATGGTTTCATGAAACCTATGAAACCTATGAAACCATAAAACCTATAAAACCATGAAACCTATGAAACCACGAAACCATGAAACCATGAAACCTATGAAACCAGTGAAACCATGAAATCATGAAACCTATGAAACCACGAAACCATGAAACCATGAAACCTATGAAACCAGTGAAACCATGAAACCACGAAACCTATGAAACCACGACACCACGACACCACGACACCACGACACCACGACACCACGACACCACGACACTACGACACCACGACACCATGAAACCCATGAAACCATGAAACCCATGAAACCTATGAAACCATGAAACTAATGGGAAACGGATATATTACTTGCGAGCATATTAACTAGCATATATTCGTGATCCTACCATGTATTGGTTAGCATATATTAAATTAGCATATATTCGTGATCCGTAACACTATGTTATAACCTATTATATAGCATCTGTCACTGTTACACAAAAGGCAAGTTTCTTTCTTTCCTCGTGTTTCAGTTCTCATTCGCAATTCACAATTACACAGTTTAGGTACATTTTTGTTCTCGGGACACACAAGCATGAATGAGTCAGTGTGTAATTAAAATTTTAACAACTTCGTTTTGTCTGCGTTATCGAAGGCTAAGGAAATGCGTGGCTCGATACCGAATGAAACGGCATGAGAATTGCACTCATGATCAGCATTAGCGAAGTCTTTCGTTCAATTAAACCTCTTTCATTAAAAATCTGTTCCTCAGAGGAGGTTCTGCTGACTGGGTAACCTACCCCTGACCTTCAAAGTTGTTTTTCTAGAGGGATTAATTGCATGCTAGCTGAGTTTGTTGTTTTTTCCTGAGCTGTTGACAGGTAACCAGCTCTACTCAGCTTTCCAAACCCTCAAGCTTCCCTCTTCCCACCCACCCCCAAAAAAGGTGGGTTACCCCCTGCGACCACACCCAACCATCCAAGGATTAGGTGTAGATTAAGGTGTGTGTTAACCATGTTTAAAAGCGTCTCGCAAAATATGAAACAAGACAAATTGATGCAAACAAATGTGATATTTGTACTCGAAATATAATGGTTGACTCTCACTGAAAATTGAGTCCAATTGATGAGGGTCCAAAATTTGACTTATCCCCACGCAGACAGCATCCTCGTCTGATGAGCACGTGGCTGTGCATTGAGGCACGTTATACTATTGTCTTGTCACTATCTTCAAATTTTCAAATTCAATATTCCATCTTCTATTATGTTTCAGTTTTCATGATAGATCAAGTAAACAAAGAAAATTATCGTACCTTGAGCAGCTCAAGATGTTGTTACGCAATTTTCTATTAATCTTTTATTTTTCACTTGGAAGACAAATTTCATCGGAGAGGCAAGATTTTCAGTCAAGAGTTCATTCATGCAACATACACATTTTTATTTTACCTCGAAAAAAGAACATCTTTCATATCCTACACTTGCAAGTTTTTTGTCGTTTTATTAAGTTGGCATGTTTCTGAATTTAGTTATTTTAATTGAGTTTATCCTGGTTTCTGTGGCATATGATAAAGCGACAGTGCACATCAGTGCACATCGCGCCTTACGTTTGAACCTGATGTAACATAATAAAACAGCTTTTTTTCGACGCGTTGCTTGACAGTTTTTTTCTTTTTATGCAATGCGACTACGGTAAATTTATACTAAAACAATTAGACTACGAGCCCGAGTTTTCTACGAGCGATAGTCAACTCGGCTGGGCCTCGTTGACAATCTGCTCGTAGAAAACTCGGGCTCGTAATCTAATTGTTAAATAGCAGCTAATTATTTGTCATTCTTTTGTTTGTATGTTAATTAGTCCTCTTTGTCTCGTTCACATGTACTGAAATAAAAAAAGAAAGAATTTTGAAGCGAAAATAGCCTAAAGAGTGAATTTTAAAAAACTGACCGCCATTTTGGAATAAGTTTTATTGTCTCCGGCCGAACCGATGGATTCGGAGACGAGTGCATTAACCATGTGACAGAAAGGGTTTTCCCGAATTAATTTGACAAGTAAGTTGCACTTCGTTTTTGGTGATTAGTCAATTGACAAGATCGGAGGAAATCCCCCAAATGAGATTCTGACGTCATCAACTATTCTTTCTGAACGATCAATGAGAAGGGGTGTGGATAAATGTCCTGGAATGTCGGTGCTCGATAACTTTTTTCGCGATTTCTCACCTATCGAATTATCAAAGTTTCAGCGCGTTTCTGGTGGATTTGAAATCACAGTTTTAACTTAAAAGACACCTCATCCTTTACAATATAAAACAATGAAACACAATACTCGTCTACAGAAGGGGTTTCCCTGTCTTAACTTGGTAAGCAATTTACGTTTCGTTCGTTTTTGGTGATTAGGTTCAACTAAACAAGAACGGAGGGATTCCCCGGAATATGCTTATGTCATCACACTATCCGTATCATTTTCGATCGCATGTTCCGTTTTCATCGATTACAATTAGAGCGGCTCCAGATAGGGCTGCTGGAATGTCGCTTCTTTGTTAAAGTTTTAAGACCTGTTTTTTAAGTAAGGAGACCTGACTTAGTATAAGCCCCGTGATTTCCTTCAGGTCTCCTCGCCATTTAATTTTTCTTTTCTGTTAAATCGTATAATACTGTTGTAAAATATTACATATATGGCAATAAAAAAAAGAAAAAAACGAAATGAAGTTTCCACGATTTCTCGGCTATAAGTTAACTTCTAAGTGAATCCTTTCCTAGCCTCCCACGCAGACGCTCTTAGGCTTGTCACGCGTTCCTCCTCCTGGGGAGGAACGCGTGTCAAGCCAAAGAACGTCTGCGTGGGAGGCTAATCCTTTCTCAGCTGACAGTTCAAATTTTGACCGATACTCAACTATCAGTAAACCTTTGCTATTCAATAAGATGTATTCGTGCCCCTATCAGGGTCAACAATTCCTCTTAATTCAGCCCAACAAGATAGGAGTTCATGGTAAAAGATTGGCAATATATTTGCTTGCTTTACGTCATAATTGCATTCAAGGAAAAATAATCCTCCCTTGTTGTTTAAAAGATAATTGAGATAATGAAAAAAAAAAATAAAAAATTAAAAAAAAAAACTGAGTTGTTAGTAGAAAAATAAAAATAAACGCGTCACTCTAAATCCGGGCTAAACAAACACGAAACTACGATAACATGATACCAGAGGGTGTATAAGTTACGTAACTTATTGTTCTGAGTACGTGGCTTTACATTGAGGTAAATTATACGCTTGTCATGTTTACGTCTTCACATTCAATATTTCATTTTCAATGTGTTTCAGTTTTTATTGCCAGTTCAAACCAACAAAGAAAATTTTTGTTCCTGGTAGAAATTCACTAATGACCGCATAAAAGGCTCGACATGTCACGCCGCATCGTTCCATAAATCTTTTATTTTCCAGACAAATTGCATCGAGAGAAAAAAAGATTTCATTCATGTAACACTTTCATTTTATCTCGAAAAAGCACATCATTCACTTTCTACATAATACGCTGAATTTGGTAATTTGACATTGTCTGCTTTTAGTTTTCATTTATTCCTTTACGGTCCTTTAGACTTTTTAAAAATTAAAACAAAGTAATAAACCTGTCAACTTTTCGTAGGCACTAAATGCTTATAGTTAATTAAAGTTCTTGTTATTTGACAAAAGTGCAATGTTCAGCATATAAATCTGATAAATGTCATGTCAACAATTTGTCATGTCACTCTAAGAACTAAGACTCTAATTACTTTATGTAAATGTAATAAGCACACGTCAGTGTTTTCAGTCGCACTATTTACAAACCTCACCGGTAAACATGCACAGTGTTCAAGACAAATTCAAATATGCTCTTTATGCTCTTTCCATTGCTGTTAAAATTGCGGGGGGGGGGGGGGGAGGGGGAGGGGGAGGGGGAGGGGCCTGGCGGTTCTCTTCGAAAAATTTTAAAAGAACCTCTAAAAGGTGCCAAGATTCTATTTTTCGGGCGTGCCGAAAATTTTCTTTTTCATCCTGAGGAGGTACCAAATTCTAAAACAATGGACACTAATGGACACTTTCATAATTTTTAATGGCGTTTAAGACGATTGCTCAAATACCTTCTACTCGTAAAGTAAATTATCAAATATCTCTTGTCGTGTTATTTTTCAGCTCAATACCTACCGTAAAAGCTACTGCAAAAGCTCCCACTGTGGACGTTATGCGGCTAACTGAGCATCTTCAGAGCTTTTAACCTCTAAAGACCCTCTCTTTTTTATATGGGAGCGCTCCCGATCCCGACCCCATTCCTATGTGGGTCCTATGTTAATGAAGACACATACTTAATTCTCGATAAAATGACAAATAAAAAAAGTCGTTTACGTTGTAAGGAAGAAGGTCTGGTATATGGATATACTAACACTGAACCTACATTGTGTGCATGAAACTTGTTCAGAAAACTAACAATTGGAACGGCAAAAGAAATGCAGTTGCTATGAATACTAATACTATATTTACTGTTTTTTCTTTTTTTTGCTGAGTAATACAACAGTATTACATAAAAGAAATACTATTTCAATTTAAAATCCTACTTCTTGAATTACTTTTCACAATTGCTACTAGTTGTTAGAATTTTTCAAGTACAATTTTGTGAAAACTTTAACAACTGAAGCCTCGTAGGCAAAACACTAGGTTAATAATAAATTATGCCTACTCCTTGTTTTTCCTCGCAGCAAAGGCTAGACCAGAACAATTTCTGTCATAATCTAAAAGTCCGATACCAAATATTATCTTACAAACTAATATTTTACTGGTTCAAGCAGTTACAAGAGTCCAACACTCAGCTGTACACTGCAGACTCCGATTGAATTTCAATTATTTTTTCGCTAAAATAACTGGTAGCTTCTAGAGAAATGAGGAGTCATTTAGACAGAAAAGCACCAAAATTTAAACGTCGAATTAATTTATATACAACTTAGCACTGCCACTAAAACTGTCAATTGAGTTCATGGCGTATTTTGCTTCTCAAGCGATCACTCAGTGCAGTCCTAATCATTCTTGCCAACACCTGAAAGAGAAAATAAAACAAAAAAAAAATTGTGCAACCATCTACACTCATTTTAATTCTTAAGAGCAGGTGCCTGACAACAAAATATAGATTCATTTTAACAGATGATTGGGATACATGGCTGTGGATTGTTAAAATATGTAAATTGCTGCTGGAACCATGAGAAGTTTCAGGATAGAGTTTTGGGCGCCTTGGACGTCACTGCAATGTTGTGCGAGCTTCTGAAGGAAGGACAGCCAGCGAGATCTATTTGTCTCAGTTCATAACAACAATGCAAGTTCATTGGAGAATAAACAGAACATGATTTCATTACCAAATCCAGGGCACAAATAACGAACAAGCGTGATGTCAAAATTCGAGAAAATCAAGATGCCAAAAAGTTGCAATTTTTCAAATTTGCGGTTTTCATGTGGACACTGACCCTCCAAACACTAGTGCTCCTTTAAATTCGTTCAAGCCTTGCGTGACAGCTCAGTTAGGTACCGTCATATTCTATACCACCGTGATACATTAGCCGCACAATATCAAAAGACAAACAATAAGAAAATAATCAGATATATAAAATCCAAAACGTCTTTTGAAAATACGCACGCTGGGGATACGAAGCTTGATCGATAACTTCTAAGGAAACTGAATAAATACCAAGAGTCTTTGCAAAAATATAGAGCACGTGTTTTCATTAAATCTTACCATTCGTTCCAAAATTAAATGTCACGTCATCTCCAATCAGTATAAAAGGTGCCCACTGGTTCACGTCATAACCCTCACTTCTCATCCACTTCATGGCCTCGTGCAGAGATTCGCCAGCACTTTTCCCAGCCAACAGGTGATCGTAGAACTGGGTCATTAACTGCTCTGTTGATTGGTCATCCAGAGCCCACAGTGCAACCAACACGGAGCGAACGCCAGATCCTAAGAATGCTCGGGCAATTCCTACTGCTCCCTCGGCTTTTGTCTGTCCACGGGCACTATGGCAACAGCTAAGGACAACCAGTTTAGCTCGTAGTCGAACTTTTGAAATGTCCGTCATTGTCAATAAGTAGAGTCCTTCTTGGGTATCACGTTAGGACCACGAATAGATGGAGCAAGAGCAATCGCTCCTCTTGTTGAATCACCGTGTGCGGCGATATGAATCAGGGCCACTGAATTCATCCCTTGAAGTACTGCCTCCTTAGTTGCTTCCTGTCCTAGCAAAGGCTGGACACCCAACTTTTCTGCTATCATCTTAGCTTCGTTTTCTGCACATTGCAGTCGCGAAATGCTTGTGAGTTTTCCTCTAAAATGCACCTCACCAACATCAGGATTTCCCACTATCAATGCACCGCTCTGACAGTGATAGTCTGCTGGACTCTCATTAATGAGCCTGAGAGTTGTTAACGAAGGAACAACACGGATCCTGAAAGTCTCGGATAAGTACTTTCCGCTTTTATCAGTTAAGGCAGCAAATGGAATTTGGTATAAAGCACGATCAGGAACAATAATGATTTCAGGACCTTCAAGTAAGCTCGCCACAGGTGCGATGATCAGTTTGTAACAGATAGGAAGGTTCATTTTGGGTCCTTGGTTAGCTTTACTTTCTACTCCAATTCGCCAAACTTCATGGTTATCTGCATCACTAGCCACACTTCTGAAATCAAAAAACTGTTCCAGTTGTTGACTTAATCCTTCTCGAGCAATAATATCATTTCCTTTTATCTGGTTAAAGTGTGCGTTTCCGCCTGCTTTAAGAGTCCACAGATATATACTGTCATAATGATATGAGACGTACAGACAGGTGCGGTTACATGCTTTAGCCACGATGCTTTCAAGACCAGCCCATGTGCGAGGATCAGCTGAAATTTGATTCTCCACAGAGTACTTGGCTGACATTAAATCTGCCAAAGCCCTGGCCCTTGAAAGCTCTGAAACATACAGACCTTTAATAGGATTCCCGGTTGCACAAAGCAACGTACTGAGATAACTGTAGTGATGAAAATTGGCGTCAGAGAAGAAAATCTTGAACTTATCGTTGTCACGGAGAGAGCCGCGCATTTGCTCGCATTTTTCAATATCAGAAAGAAAAGACGAGATAGCTTCCTGAATCTTCCCTTCTTTCATTCTAATGTGCGCCATTATTTGGAGCGCTTGCGACTGGGTCTGAATATCTCCAATCTTCTCACTTAATGCAAGCGTTTCTTTTATATATTCTTCCGCTCTGTCACATTCAGATTGCCTGAAAAAGAAATCTCCTAGCAACAAGTAACCAGATACTTGAACTCGAACGTTTCCAATTTCTTTGCTTATTGCAAGACCGTGTTCATAATATTCTTTTGCTTTGATTGAGTTACCTACAGCCAACTCCACCATTCCTTGGTGCAGGTAAAACCTAGCAACCCCTTCTCTGTCTCCGATGTCTTTAAAGATAACAAGAGCTTTCTTATAATATTCATTTGCCTTACCAAACTTTCCAAAAGAGAAAAGTTCAGCACCTCTATTTAGGTAAGACAAAGCTACGTCAGGTCTGTTTCCAATTTTTCTGTTGATGGACAAGGATTTTTCATTGTAATGCGAGCACTTATCGTATTCTCCAACTGATCGATACACGGTTTCAAGATGTCTGTAACAGCAAGCTTCTCCATTTCTGTCTCCAATTTCTTTGTTGATCGAAAGTGCTTTTTCAAGATATTCTCTAGCCTTCTCATATTCTGCAACTGATTGATACAGGGTTCCAAGGTAATCGTAACAGGTAGCTTCTCCATTTCTGTCTCCAATTTCTTTCTTGATCGCGAGTGCTTTCTCGAGATGCTCTCTAACCTTCCCACGTTCTCCAACTGATTCATACACGTTTCCAAGGTTTACGTAACAGTTAGCTTCTCCATTTCTGTCTCCCACTTCTTTCTCGATCGCAAGTGCTTTCTCGAGAAGTTCTCTGGCCTTCGCATATTCTCCAACTGAATGATACACGATTCCAAGGTTTACGTAACAGATAGCTTCTCCATTTCTGTCTCCAATTTCTTTATTGATCGCGAGTGCTTTCTCGAAATGTTCTCTAGCCTTCCCACGTTCTCCAGCTGATTCATGCACGGCTCCAAGGTTTGCGTAACACGTAGCTTCTCCATTTCTATCTCCAATTTCTTTCTTGATCGCAAGTGACTTCCCGAAAAGTTTTCTAGCCTTGTCATATTCTCCGACTGATTCATACCCGGCTCCAAGGTTGATGTAACAGGCAGCTTCTCCATTTCTGTCTCCAATTTCTTTCTTGATCGCAAGTGCTTTCTCGAGAAGTTCTCTAGCCTTCGCATATTCTCCAACTGATGTATACACAGTTCCAAGGGTTACGTAACAGTCAGCTTCTCCATTTCTATCTCCAATTTCTTTGTTGATCGCAAGTGCTTTCTCGAGATGTTCTCTAGCCTTCTCATATTCTCCAACTAATTCATACACGCCTCCAAGTTTACGTAACACTTAGCTTCTCCATCTCTATTTCCAATTTCTTTGTTTATCGCAAGTGCTTTCTCGAGAACTTCTCGAGAAAGCACTTGCGATAAACAAAGAAATTGGAAATAGAGATGGAGAAGCTAAGTGTTACGTAAACTTTGGAGGCGTGTATGAATTAGTTGGAGAATATAAGAAGGCTAGAGAACATCTCGAGAAAGCACTTGCGATCAACAAAGAAATTGGAGATAGAAATGGAGAAGCTGACTGTTACGTAGCCCTTGGAACTCTGTATACATTAGTTGGAGAATATGCGAAGGCTAGAGAACTTCTCGAGAAAGCACTTGCGATCAAGAAAGAAATTGGAGACAGAAATGGAGAAGCTGCCTGTTACATCAACCTTGGAGCCGGGTATGAATCAGTCGGAGAATATGACAAAGTTAGAAAACTTTTCGGGAAGTCACTTGCGATCAAGAAAGAAATTGGAAATAGAAATGGAGAAGCTACGTGTTACGCAAACCTTGGAGCCATGCATCAATCAGCTGGAGAACGTGGGAAGGCTAGAGAACATTTCGAGAAAGCACTCGCGATCAATAAAGAAATTGGAGACAGAAATAGAGAAGCTACCTGTTACGTAAACCTTGGAATCGTGTATCATTCAGTCGGAGAATATGCGAAGGCCAGAGAACTTCTCGAGAAAGCACTTGCGATCGAGAAAGAAGTGGGAGACAGAAATGGAGAAGCTAACTGTTACGTAAACCTTGGAAACGTGTATAAATCAGTTGGAGAACGTGGGAAGGTTAAAGAGCATCTCGAGAAAGCACTCGCGATCAAGAAAGAAATTGGAGACAGAAATGGAGAAGCTACCTGTTACGTTTACCTTGGAACCCTGTATCAATCAGTTGCAGAATATGAGAAGGCTAGAGAATATCTTGAAAAAGCACTTTCGATCAACAAAGAAATTGGACACAGAAATGGAGAAGCTTCCTGTTACAGACACCTTGAAATCGTGTATCGATCAGTTGGAGAATACGATAAGTACTCGCATTACAATGAAAAATCCTTGTCCATCAACAGAAAAATTGGAAACAGACCTGACGTAGCTTTGTCTTACCTAAATACAGGTGCTGAACTTTACTCTTTTGGAAAGTTTGGTAAGGCAAATGAATATTATAAGAAAGCTCTTGTTATCTTTAAAGACATCGGAGACAGACAAGGGGTTGCCATGTTTTACCTGCGCCAAGGAATGGTGGAGTTGGCTGTAGGTAACTCAATCAAAGCAAAAGAATATTATGAACACGGTCTTGCAATAGGCAAAGAAATTGGAATCGTTCCAGTTCAAGTATTTGGTTACTTGTTGCTAGGAGATTTCTTTTTCAGGCAATCTGAATGTGACAGAGCGGAAGAATATATAAAAGAGACGCTTGCATTAAGTGAGAAGATTAGAGATACTAAGACCAAGTCGCAAGCGCTCCAAATAATGGCGCACATTAAAATGAAAGAAGGGAAGATTCAGGAAGCTATGTCGTTTTTTCTTTCTGATATTGAAAAATGCGAGCAAATGCGCGGCTCTCTCCGTGAAAACGATAAGTTCAAGATTTCCTTCTCTGACCACAATTTTCATCCCTACAGTTATCTCAGTACGTTGCTTTGTGCAACCGGGAATCCTATTAAAGCTCTGTATGTTTCAGAGCTTTCAAGGGCCAGGGCTTTGGCGGATTTAATGTCAGCCAAGTACTCTGTGGAGAATCAAATTTCAGCTGATCCTCGCACATGGGCTGGTCTTGAAAGCATCGTGGCTAAAGCATGTAACCGCACCTGTCTGTACGTCTCATATCATTATGACAGTATATATCTGTGGACTCTAAAAGCAGGTGGAAACGCACATTTTAACCAGATAAAAGGAAATGATATTATTGCTCGAGAAGGATTAAGTCAACAACTGGAACAGTTTTTTGATTTCAGAAGTGTGGCTAGTGATGCAGATAACCATGAAGTTTGGCGAATTGGAGTAGAAAGTAAAGCTACCCAAGGACCGAAAATGAACCTTGCTATCTGTTACAAACTGATCATCGCACCTGTGGCGAGCTTACTTGAAGGTCCTGAAATCATTATTGTTCCTGATCGTGCTTTATACCAAATTCCATTTGCTGCCTTAACTGATAAAAGCGGAAAGTACTTATCCGAGACTTTCAGGATCCGTGTTGTTCCTTCGTTAACAACTCTCAGGCTCATTAATGAGAGTCCAGCAGACTATCACTGTCAGAGCGGTGCATTGATAGTGGGAAATCCTGATGTTGGTGAGGTGCATTATAGAGGAAAACTCACAAGCATTTCGCGACTGCAATATGCAGAAAACGAAGCTAAGATGATAGCAGAAAAGTTGGGTGTCCAGCCTTTGCTAGGACAGGAAGCAACTAAGGAGGCAGTACTTCAAGGGATGAATTCAGTGGCCCTAATTCATATCGCCGCACACGGTGATGCAGAAAGAGGAGCGATTGCCCTTTCACCATCAATTCGTGTTCCTAACGGGATTCCTCAAGAAGGACTGTATTTACTGACAATGACGGACATTTCAAAAGTTCGACTACGAGCTAAACTGGTTGTCCTTAGCTGTTGCCATAGTGCCCGTGGACAGACAAAAGCCGAGGGAGCAGTAGGAATTGCGCGAGCATTCTTAGGATCTGGCGTTCGCTCCGTGTTGGTTGCACTGTGGGCCCTTGATGACCAATCAACAGAGCAGTTAATGACCCAGTTCTACGATCACCTGTTGGCTGGGAAAAGTGCTGGCGAATCTCTGCACGAGGCCATGAAGTGGATGAGAAGTGAGGGTTATAACGTGAACCAGTGGGCACCTTTTATACTGATTGGAGATGACGTGACATTTGATTTTGGAACGAATGGTAAGATTTAATGAAAACACGTGCTCTATATTTTTGCAAAGACTCTTGGTATTTATTCAGTTTCCTTAGAAGTTATCGATCAAGCTTCGTATCCCCAGCGTGTGTATTTTCAAAAGAAGTTTTGGTTTTTATATATCTGATTATTTTCTTATTGTTTGTCTTTTGATATTGTGCGGCTAATGTATCACGGTGGTATAGAATATGACGGTACCTAACTGAGCTGTCACGCAAGGCTTGAACGAATTTAAAGGAGCACTAGTGTTTGGAGGGTCAGTGTCCACATGAAAACCGCAAATTTGAAAAATTGCAAATTTTTGGCATCTTGATTTTCTCGAATTTTGACATCACGCTTGTTCGTTATTTGTGCCCTGGATTTGGTAATGAAATCATGTTCTGTTTATTCTCCAATGAACTTGCATTGTTGTTATGAACTGAGACAAATAGATCTCGCTGGCTGTCCTTCCTTCAGAAGCTCGCACAACATTGCAATGACGTCCAAGGCGCCCAAAACTCTATCCTGAAACTTCTCATGGTTCCAGCAGCAATTTACATATTTTAACAATCCACAGCCATGTATCCCAATCATCTGTTAAAATGAATCTATATTTTGTTGTCAGGCACCTGCTTTTAAGAATTAAAATGAGTTTAGATGGTTGCACAATTTTTTTTTTTTGTTTTATTTTCTCTTTCAGGTGTTGGCAAGAATGATTAGGACTGCACTGAGTGATCGCTTGAGAAGCAAAATACGCCATGAACTCAATTGACAGTTTTAGTGGTAGTGCTAAGTTGTATATAAATTAATTCGACGTTTAAATTTTGGTGCTTTTCTGTCTAAATGACTCCTCATTTCTCTAGAGGCTACCAGTTATTTTAGCGAAAAAATAATTGAAATTCAATCGGAGTCTGCAGTGTACAGCTGAGTGTTGGACTCTTGTAACTGCTTGAACCAGTAAAATATCAGTTTGTAAGATAATATTTGGTATCGGACTTTTAGATTATGACAGAAATTGTTCTGGTCTTTGCTGCGAGGAAAAATAAGGAGTAGGCGTAATTTATTATTAACCTAGTGTTTTGCCTACGAGGCTTCAGTTGTTAAAGTTTTCACAAATATTGTACTTGAAAAATTCTAACAACTAGTAGCAATTGTGAAACGTAATTGAAGAAGTAGGATTTTAAATTGAAATAGTATTTCTTTTATGTAATACTGTTGTATTACTCAGCAAAAAAAAAGAAAAAACAGTAAATATAGTATTAGTATTTATAGCAACTGCATTTCTTTTGCCGTTCCAATTGTTACTTTTCTGAACAAGTTTCATGCACACAATGTAGGTTCAGTGTTAGTATATCCATATACCAGACCTTCTTCCTTACAACGTAAACGACTTTTTTTATTTGTCATTTTATCGAGAATTAAGTATGTGTCTTCATTAACATAGGACCCACATAGGAATGGGGTCGGGATCGGGAGCGCTCCCATATAAAAAAGAGAGGGTTTTTAGAGGTTAAAAGCTCTGAAGATGCTCAGTTAGGTACCGTCATATTCTATACCACCGTGATACATTAGCCGCACAATATCAAAAGACAAACAATAAGAAAATAATCAGATATATAAAAACCAAAACTTCTTTTGAAAATACACACGCTGGGGATACGAAGCTTGATCGATAACTTCTAAGGAAACTGAATAAATACCAAGAGTCTTTGCAAAAATATAGAGCACGTGTTTTCATTAAATCTTACCATTCGTTCCAAAATCAAATGTCACGTCATCTCCAATCAGTATAAAAGGTGCCCACTGGTTCACGTTATAACCCTCACTTCTCATCCACTTCATGGCCTCGTGCAGAGATTCGCCAGCACTTTTCCCAGCCAACAGGTGATCGTAGAACTGGGTCATTAACTGCTCTGTTGATTGGTCATCAAGGGCCCACAGTGCAACCAACACGGAGCGAACGCCAGATCCTAAGAATGCTCGCGCAATTCCTACTGCTCCCTCGGCTTTTGTCTGTCCACGGGCACTATGGCAACAGCTAAGGACAACCAGTTTAGCTCGTAGTCGAACTTTTGAAATGTCCGTCATTGTCAGTAAATACAGTCCTTCTTGAGGAATCCCGTTAGGAACACGAATTGATGGTGAAAGGGCAATCGCTCCTCTTTCTGCATCACCGTGTGCGGCGATATGAATTAGGGCCACTGAATTCATCCCTTGAAGTACTGCCTCCTTAGTTGCTTCCTGTCCTAGCAAAGGCTGGACACCCAACTTTTCTGCTATCATCTTAGCTTCGTTTTCTGCATATTGCAGTCGCGAAATGCTTGTGAGTTTTCCTCTATAATGCACCTCACCAACATCAGGATTTCCCACTATCAATGCACCGCTCTGACAGTGATAGTCTGCTGGACTCTCATTAATGAGCCTGAGAGTTGTTAACGAAGGAACAACACGGATCCTGAAAGTCTCGGATAAGTACTTTCCGCTTTTATCAGTTAAGGCAGCAAATGGAATTTGGTATAAAGCACGATCAGGAACAATAATGATTTCAGGACCTTCAAGTAAGCTCGCCACAGGTGCGATGATCAGTTTGTAACAGATAGCAAGGTTCATTTTCGGTCCTTGGGTAGCTTTACTTTCTACTCCAATTCGCCAAACTTCATGGTTATCTGCATCACTAGCCACACTTCTGAAATCAAAAAACTGTTCCAGTTGTTGACTTAATCCTTCTCGAGCAATAATATCATTTCCTTTTATCTGGTTAAAATGTGCGTTTCCACCTGCTTTTAGAGTCCACAGATATATACTGTCATAATGATATGAGACGTACAGACAGGTGCGGTTACATGCTTTAGCCACGATGCTTTCAAGACCAGCCCATGTGCGAGGATCAGCTGAAATTTGATTCTCCACAGAGTACTTGGCTGACATTAAATCCGCCAAAGCCCTGGCCCTTGAAAGCTCTGAAACATACAGAGCTTTAATAGGATTCCCGGTTGCACAAAGCAACGTACTGAGATAACTGTAGGGATGAAAATTGTGGTCAGAGAAGGAAATCTTGAACTTATCGTTTTCACGGAGAGAGCCGCGCATTTGCTCGCATTTTTCAATATCAGAAAGAAAAAACGACATAGCTTCCTGAATCTTCCCTTCTTTCATTTTAATGTGCGCCATTATTTGGAGCGCTTGCGACTTGGTCTTAGTATCTCTAATCTTCTCACTTAATGCAAGCGTCTCTTTTATATATTCTTCCGCTCTGTCACATTCAGATTGCCTGAAAAAGAAATCTCCTAGCAACAAGTAACCAAATACTTGAACTGGAACGATTCCAATTTCTTTGCCTATTGCAAGACCGTGTTCATAATATTCTTTTGCTTTGATTGAGTTACCTACAGCCAACTCCACCATTCCTTGGCGCAGGTAAAACATGGCAACCCCTTGTCTGTCTCCGATGTCTTTAAAGATAACAAGAGCTTTCTTATAATATTCATTTGCCTTACCAAACTTTCCAAAAGAGTAAAGTTCAGCACCTGTATTTAGGTAAGACAAAGCTACGTCAGGTCTGTTTCCAATTTTTCTGTTGATGGACAAGGATTTTTCATTGTAATGCGAGTACTTATCGTATTCTCCAACTGATCGATACACGATTTCAAGGTGTCTGTAACAGGAAGCTTCTCCATTTCTGTGTCCAATTTCTTTGTTGATCGAAAGTGCTTTTTCAAGATATTCTCTAGCCTTCTCATATTCTGCAACTGATTGATACAGGGTTCCAAGGTAAACGTAACAGGTAGCTTCTCCATTTC
>JAHPZR010009754.1:0-2500 GCA_019787425.1 Platygyra sinensis
GAGTGCGAGGGTGTACATGTCGGTTTGATTGATCCCGCGGTCTCGCACTCCCGCAGTGAAAAAAAAAATGAATAATAAATTATTTAGAACTTTTGCTCCCGCAGTCCCGCAGTCCCGAAGTCGAATAATAGTGAAATTTAAATGAGTAAAACTACTGCTCCCGCAGTCCCGCAGTGGAAAAAATGAGTATTAAAACTCCAGGTTTCGGCTCATGGATAAAAGAACGAAGTGTAGCGCGCTTGTTTCGGCTGATGGATTTTAGAACGAGGTATATTCATGTGTAGCACGCTTGTTTTGTGTATACATTATGTTCTTCTCTTTTGTTTCCATATGCAAATAATTATTGACTGCGGGACTGCGTGAGCAGGCATTTAATGTCACGCAAGCGTGGCCTGGTATTGTGAAGTTTAGCCCTTCTTCTCCAAATGCCATTCAATTACCTTTGAAGGGATTGTTGAGACGAACCATAAGCACTGGAGGCTCAATTCTCAGCACAGAGCAAATTTAATATACCATGTACTAAACCTCCTATTCTGAGATCAGGACATCTCCGCATTTCTGCGTGGACTCCGGGGAAAAGTTGTCAATCCATTAAACTTTGTCGACGTCTCGGCCACTTGTCTACTCAAAATATGAAACTTTCGAATAACTTATCCTACCGAAAATTACTGCAAAGAAGTCTTTCATATATTTTGAATCCTGGGCAACATTGAACAAAGTAACCGAATAATCAAAAGTTAGAAATTTCCACATATCTTTCAGTCAACGAACCAAAAAATTTGGCCGCCATATCGAAAATCACCGATGTATGACGTGACGTCACACTGGTAGTTTATTATGACTAAACCACTGATTTGCCTGGAGACGCCCCCTCCCTCCTGGCTTAGGTATTCAGTAGCGCAGCCATACATAGATTTTAAAGCCAAAATAGCATTTCGATAGTGGAGCTGACTCGATACCGGAAGACATCTAAGGCGTTTTAGTTCAGGCGTAACATGATCATATTTCCGAATTCCACTTACTATTCTACACGTTAAGTTTTGTACCGATTGTAGTTTGTCGATATTTAATTTCGAGCAGTTGGCCCACACGTTAAACCAGTCTGCTAAACACTAGGTATTCATAACCACGAGAAGTGTCCTTCTGTCGTATGCATATTTGACGCGGTTATTCTGCCCGCGAAAAGACATGCATAACGAAACAGTTTAGAGAATGTGGTTTTTATACGATAATTAAGTGAGGGTCCAATAACACTCCCAGGTCCTTTGCAGTTTTGCTAGGTAATAAGTCTTTCTCCAATAGAGATAGGGTGATATCTTGAAGCTTGGGTTGAATTTTTCTGGTACCAGACACCATAAGTTTGGATGTATCGGGATTTAGCAGTAAATAGCTTCTGAAGCCCCTGTTGGACACTTAACGTAAATCTTCATTCACTTCCGCCACGGCAATATCTTTGCTCTGAAGCTTGGTTTCATCTACATAGCTATGCGAAATGCATTTCTGTGGACTGACAGCAGGAAGATCATTTACATAGATGCTAAAAAGGAGTGGGCCCAGGATGCTACCTTGAGCGAACCCACTACATAATGGCGGATGGTACAGACAACGTAGAGTTTATCTTTACGACTTGCTGTCGATCACTGAGGTAACAGCGAAACCACCGGAGACAGGTGTTAGAAGCACCAACATGGCAGATATAATTCTGTTACGAAAAATTGTGGCGTGACTAGCGTCACTTGGAACATTCGAGTATATGCTAATTTAATCTAGAAGTTTCGTGCATATTTAATTAGCCTTGTCACGGTAAGTAAGCAATTTATTTTAGTCGTTAACGTCTGCAGCTGTAAATAGTTTATCATGTGATGATACTTTATTTAGTATAGCCGGAAAGTTCTAGAACGTTTTGCTGTAAAGTATATAAGTAAATCGGTGTAGTGTTTAGATGGTTTTATTTCCCAGGAGTTTTACAGTAGTGTTTACTGAAGTGTGACGAAGGTCGCGTGTAATCGACAGAGGTCGTGTTTGTGAAGTGTAACAGAGGCTACGTGGATATTTGGCAAGAGGCCGTGTGTTAAAGTCAAGTGTAGTTACAAGCCTAGCGTGTGCTTGTTGAGAAGGAATTCGACTGTACGCTGCCACCATGCCAGTAGTTTAATGGGAAAATTTAACACACGAGTCGAGTTACAATAGACCGTTTGCATAAATGGCGCCTAAATTTGAATAACAATGCTTGGTACATCCTTAGCCTCACATTCATGTTTCAAGACAAAGGAATTTTCACATGAATGTGAGGCTAAGGATGTATGAGTATTGTTATTCAAATTTAAACGCCATTTATGCAAAGGGTCTATACAAGATGGCAGACCCGGGAAAAACACACACGGGGCGAACACGTGAGCATGACAAAACTTAGAGTACCGCTGACTGGTACTGGCGCTATGATACTATTCAGTTTGAACTTCGCGCTACGCTGTAAAAGTTATTTTGGTCTCGTTCCCAT
>JAHPZR010009754.1:10000-22500 GCA_019787425.1 Platygyra sinensis
TGCGTTTGGTTCGGCTCATGTGAAAATCAGCGTTTAACGTAAAGTCGGTCTTGAGCGTTCTTCACGGCTGGCCAGGCGTAAAGAACGCGTCAGCCGCTCCAAATAAAAGCAGTACAAATTAACAACAACAACAACACATCTTTTATTTAAACACGGTGTGTTTTAAAGCTAATATAGCTTATGGGCCGTGTAAAAAATGTTAACAAAATGAGATAATTGAAATTAATTGGGTCAAACCGCCGAACTTCACGAGCCAATTGGCTGAATTGGGTTCGGCTCACGTGAAGCGCGACGTTTTACCCGGGCCTTACAATATTAACAATACTTACAATGACAATCCTTCTTAAACCAATATTAAAGGTAACTAAATGAAATTAAACAAGAACAAAGGGAAGATTTCTATTGCAAATTTATCGCCGTGTTCCATATTCAGTTTCGTAATAGTTAAGTTCTGACAGTGAGAAAACAAACTAAAGTTCTAATCGCGTCGAGAAGCTTTCATGCGGTGACTTTGCAAAGAAAGCGTTTGCCTCGCTTTTGCGTTGGATAAATCTCGTTTACCATGATCCGCGTTTAGGTTTAGCTCGTCTACTCGAACCATTGATGCTTGATTATGTTCAAAGGACTTAAATACAAAAAGGTTTCTCAAAAATGGCTAAATTACCCCGCTAAATTATCACGTTTTGACTTACTTTTCAAATGATCTAGAGCTCTCCTCAATCACAACAACGGATTGCGTACTGAGACTAAAAGGAAATGCAGTACATTGCTGTAAGTGCTTTTAATGCATCGGCTACGATCACTAAAAACACAAAATGATTGACACCAAACTTGAAACACTTCTTTAAATGATCGATCTCAAGCACACATAAAACTAGGATTGGGTGTCCTAGCGTCCAATAGATTATCCCATTTAACGAATTCTGGCCAAAACAAGAAGAGAAACTTAAATTCGGAACAAATCGCAACATACCAAGAAGTTGTGAGTGAAGAAATTGATGCATGCGGACTGCTTGACGAACGATTCAGTTCTCTATGCTTCTAAAGTAAAAAGAAAGAAATCGTGAATTGATGTTGTCTTGACTTTATCAGAAGTACTTACTTACTGTTTCAGTGGGCTCAATACACCCATGACTAACCAAAGTAACCAAAATACAAAGGAAACTTTGACAGGCCATTTCCGAGTTCCCTTAATTGTGCCTATGTTTCAAGCGAGTCTAAGTGTGAAACAATTCTCATGAAAATGACTTTGATTTGCATGGAAATGAAACTGCATGTAGAACTCATTTTCATATGAAAGGTTTCGCACTTAGACTCGTTTTGACACAGACTCACAAAAGAACTCGGAAATAGCTTATTGATGATCCCCCTTCTACACTCGAGAGGCCAGCGAGAGCGTATAATGCAGCGATATTACCCGGTCAGGAAGCCGGCAATTAAACCTCATTAAACAGGTTAATGCTCATGTTTTTAACACCATTAACAAAACACTTAAATAACAACCTTTGATTGGAGAAGTCTCCACAGGTCAATTTGTCTTTGCTTCTGCATCTGAGAAAACAAAACACGAAAAAACGAGCACTTGGTGTTATGTTTGAAAACAGTGTCAGTAGTCATCAGCGTCTTTCCTCCAGTCTGTACCCAAACGTTGACTCGTTTCCTCTTGTTAAAAGCCGCTCAAAACTCTTCAATATCGACTGTTGGGAAGTTGGTAAAACCCTGAATAGTTTTTAACAATATACCACTGGATATCATTGAAAGTCATATCACTCGGCAAATTTCCGGAACATTCGTTCGGAACATTTGCTCAAAATGCCCAGTTTCAAGTCTTCTATGAAAGCCAAAAAAACAAAAAACCCAAACAAATATAAAAGGTGAAGACCATCTGTTTCTAATTCGGTTGGTTTGATGACTTTGGACAAACCTTTACCAGGGTACAAAGGTCATGTCAAACAGCTGCTTCGCACAAATGATAAAACACTCATGAAAACCGCCTTCCCTGTTGCTACGTGCCAGCTGTGTTTACATGAACTAACCTCTGTGAGCTCATTTGCTCTGGCGATAAGTTTCTCCTTGACTTGTATAACACGATACACGAGTTTGCGGATCTCTCTTCTGCAGGACATCACTTCACTACGAAGAAATTCAGCGACAAGAAACAGAAATGAACCTTTATAAGTCATGTATCATGAGATGAACAGCATAAAAGCATGAATAGTTAAAGCGCTTTCCATTGCTCACAGTCACTCCAGTTTCTGAAACATAAAGCGACTAGAAGCAATACCACTCCTCCTAAATGCGACGCTGTTCTATCGGAATTACTTCCCACTCCCTCAACCCTTCCGCCTAGTGTTTTTGCCTGGTTAAAATTCACTGGAATCATATATATTCATGAAGGGGGGGGGGGGGGGGGGGAGGCATGGGCAGAAGCATCAGGAGGTGCCAAGCCCAAAACAAAAGATACTGTCCTCGCCAACCTGCACTTCTCTGACACACTAAATAATCAATCATTACATCTCAATCTGCAAACTAACCGTAAGAGGCTCTGAAGGTGGACTCGAAAGTCGATTCTCTAGTGAACAATTTTGATTCAAGTGCACGGCTATTTTTTGTCAACTAATTCTACAGATCACTTCTTAGTTCAGTAATCCACAATGTCACAACTATACGTTTCCAAAAGTACGTACATTACCTTAGCTGAGCAAAAATATCCTTGTGGAGTTTCTCTCTCTGTGCAAGGATCTGTAAGATTATCGTAGCCATTTGCTGACTGTCCGCGGGTCGTCTGTCGCCTTCAAAAGACAAGATTCTTTCATTATGAAACCTCGTCCTCAAATTATCTGTTGAACTCTCACACCCAGAGATGCAGCATTTCGTCGATGTAGTTTCGGTAATGGAAAGCTAAGATGTCTAGCGATTCATTGTGAAACTAATATGAAGTCCTCAAAGTAACTACACACCCTATACCTCATGTAATATCCATGAAAGAGTCCAGTGATTTAATATGTACTTATTGGCTGAGTGGGAGGGAATGTTTGGCTCAAGGTCATGAACTACTGACCAAGCAACGAGAAATCCGCGCGTCCTGACTGAAAGCCAAATATTTTCTCGTCCGGCCCAACCTTACTCAGTCAAAAAGCATTTCATCATATAACCGCTTTGTGAACTTCATCGTTTATGAGGAGTGTTGACTTTCTTTCTGTGCTTTTGGGCAACTGAAGCAGTTCTACATCGGACAGCTCGCCAGGATAGTAAATTTCGCTATCAGAATGTTCACTTTCATCACCAATATTGAAGAAAACAAAGCTTTCGGAACTTCAGCGTTTCTAGTAGGGCTGTGAGTTGCGGAGTGGATACAGGATAATTTTTGTTATGGTTTTCAAAGGAAGTAGCCGGTCCGGGGGAACGTGCGGGTCTTATGACGGAAGTCCTAAGGGCCTTTACCCAAAGAGGGTCGAAGTGTACAAATAAGTAGGATTGATCGACTTAATTCAAGTAGATAAAGATTTAGGTGTTTTTATATTTCGTTCAGAATGAGGGATTTAGCTCAGAAAGATATTGACAAATTGTACTACTTAACTCAAAAAAAATGCTAAACCAAATACCAAACACAAAATTTTCTGGAGATCCTTACTTTGTTTCAGCTTCTCGTAAAGTTTGACAGCACAGTCGTACCTGCGAAGACAGAGAGGAAAGTATCATCCAAAACTGACAATCTCGGGTTTGTGAACAGGACTACAAAACAACAATGTAGACAGACCATTCACCGAAACTTCAACTTCTCGTGGGTTTACAAAACGAAATTAGAACTCAAGACTGTTCAGCATGTGTTGCGTCACGATGAGTCCCGTTTTGGTAATGGCAAAATGGCAGTTATCAAAATACTGACAGTCTCTCAGAGTTTCCGTTTGTCAAGTTAGCTTTACTGTTGTACCTCATTCCATCAGGTTTAGATTTCGATTGCGTTCCACTTGAGTATGGACTCTTCTGCAGCTCAACAACTTTGGTCTGGACTGCTGCTGTTAAATCTTTCAGTTGTGTTACATCATTCTAAATGGGATAAAAACAGCCCGGTTGGACTAAGTTTTATGCAACCTATTTGTACGCAAGTGATACCTTTACTAAATTTTTTGAGACAAGGATTAAACACGAGTAATGTGGATGAAATTGCTCTCTGTAACGTTTCAAACGGAAAAGGTTCTTTGTCTTGAAAATAGAACGTCTTTTCTTGGAAAAGAGGTATTTCCGAAGTATTTGTATTTTTTTCTTAGCAGAGGAATGCCTTTCTCGGCAGAGGAACGTCTTTCCGTGTAAGAAGAATGTATTTCTTTGGTAGACGAATGCCTTTTCTTGGTAAAATAATGTCTTTCCTTGGTAGAAAAAGTAGTTTTCTTAAAAGAAGAATGTCTTCTGGAGAGAAGAATGTCTTTTTCTGGTAAATGAATGTATTTTCTTGGTACAAGAATGTCTTTTCTTGATAGATGTATGTCTTTCCTTGGAAAAAGAACTTCTTTCCCTTGTAGAAGAATGTATTTATTAAAAGAATGTCTTCCCTTAGAAGAAGAACGCCTTTGCTTGGAAGAAGAATGTCTCTTCTTAGAAGAATGACTTTTCTTGGTAGAAGAATGTCTTCCCTTGTAAGAAGAATACCTTTCTTGTTGAAGAGTGTCTTTCCTTGGTAGAAGAATGTATTTCCTTGCTAAAAAAAAACGTCTTTTCTTGAAGAATGTCTTTTCTTGGTAGAAGAATGTCTTTTCCTGGTAGAAGAATGTTCTCTCCTGGTAGAAGAATGTCTCTTCTTGATAGAAGAATGTGTTTCTTGGTAGAAGAATGTCTTTTCTTGGTTGAAGAATGTATTTCTTGAAAGAAAAATGTCTTTTCATGGTTGAAGAATGTGTTTCTTGATAGAAGAACGTCTTTTCTTGATAGAAGAATGTGTTTCTTGGTAGAAGAACGTCTTTTCTTGATAGAAGAATGTGTTTCTTGGCAGAAGAATGTCTTCTCTTGGTTGAATGTATTTCTTGGTTGAAGAATGTATTTCCTGGTTGAAGAACGTCTTTTCTTGATAGAAGAATGTATTTCTTGATAGAAGAATGCGTTTCTTGGTAGAAGAACATCTTTTCATGGTTGACGAATGTGTTTCTTGAAAGAAGAATGTCTTTTCATGGTTGAAGAATGTGTTTTCTTGATAGAAGAATGTCTTCTCTTGATAGAAGAATGTCTTTTCTTGGTAGAAGAATGTCTTTTCTTGGTAGAAGAATGTCTTTTCTTGGTAGAAGAATGTGTTTCTTGAAAGAAGAATGTCTTTTCTTGGTTGAAGAATGTGTTTCTTGAAAGAAGAATGTCTTCTCTTGATTGAAGAATGTGTTTCTTGATAGAAGAATGTCTTCTCTTGATAGAAGAATGTCTTTTCTTGGTAGAAGAATGTCTTTTCTTGGTAGAAGAATGTCCTCTCTTGGTAGAAGAATGTCTTTTCTTGGTTAAAGAATGTCTTTTCTTGGTAGAAGAATGTCCTCTCTTGGTAGAAGAATGTCTTTTTTTGGTTGAAGAATGTATTTCTTGATAGAAGAATGTCTTTTCTTGGTTGAAGAATGTATTTCTTGATAGAAGAATGTCTTTTCTTGATGGAAGAATGTATTTCTTGGTTGAAGAATGTCTTTTCTTGGTTGAAGAATGTATTTCTTGGCTGAAGAATGTCTTTTCTTGATAAAAGAATGTTTCTTGGTAGAAGAATGTCTTTTGTTGGTTGAAGAATGTATTTCTTGAAAGAAAAATGTCTTTTCATGGTTGAAGAATGTGTTTCTTGATAGAAGAACGTCTTTTCTTGATAGAAGAATGTGTTTCTTGGTAGAAGAACGTCTTTTCTTGATAGAAGAATGTGTTTCTTGGCAGAAGAGTGTCTTTTCTTGGTCGAAGAATGTATTTCTTGGTTGAAGAATGTATTTCCTGGTTGAAGAACGTCTTTTCTTGAAAGAAGAATGTGTTTCTTGGCAGAAGAATGTCTTTTCTTGGTTGAAGAATGTATTTCTTGGTTGAAGAATGTATTTCCTGGTTGAAGAACGTCTTTTCTTGATAGAAGAATGTATTTCTTGGCAGAAGAATGTCTTTTCTTGGTTGAAGAATGTATTTCTTGGTTGAAGAATGTATTTCCTGGTTGAAGAACGTCTTTTCTTGATAGAAGAATGTATTTCTTTAGAGAAGAATGTATTTCTTGATAGAAGAATGCGTTTCTTGGTAGAAGAACATCTTTTCATGGTTGAAGAATGTGTTTCTTGAAGGAAGAATGTCTTCTCTTGATTGAAGAATGTGTTTCTTGATAGAAGAATGTCTTCTCTTGATAGAAGAATGTCTTTTCTTGGTAGAAGAATGTCCTCTCTTGGTTGAAGAATGTCTTTTCTTGGTTGAAGAATGTATTTCTTGGCTGAAGAATGTCTTTTCTTGATAAAAGAATGTTTCTTGGTAGAAGAATGTCTTTTCTTGGTTGAAGAATGTATTTCTTGAAAGAAAAATGTCTTTTCATGGTTGAAGAATGTGTTTCTTGATAGAAGAACGTCTTTTCTTGATAGAAGAATGTGTTTCTTGGTAGAAGAACGTCTTTTCTTGAAAGAAGAATGTGTTTCTTGGCAGAAGAATGTCTTTTCTTGGTTGAATAATGTATTTCTTGGTTGAAGAATGTATTTCCTGGTTGAAGAACGTCTTTTCTTGATAGAAGAATGTATTTCTTGATAGAAGAATGTCCTCTCTTGGTAGAAGAATGTCTTTCTTGAAAGAAGAATGTCTTTTCATGGTTGAAGAATGTGTTTCTTGAAAGAAGAATGTCTTCTCTTGATTGAAGAATGTGTTTCTTGATAGAAGAATGTCTTCTCTTGATAGAAGAATGTCTTTTCTTGGTAGAAGAATGTCTTTTCTTGGTAGAAGAATGTCCTCTCTTGGTAGAAGAATGTCTTTTCTTGGTTAAAGAATGTCTTTTCTTGGTAGAAGAATGTCCTCTCTTGGTAGAAGAATGTCTTTTCTTGGTTGAAGAATGTATTTCTTGATAGAAGAATGTCTTTTCTTGGTTGAAGAATGTATTTCTTGATAGAAGAATGTCTTTTCTTGATGGAAGAATGTATTTCTTGGTTGAAGAATGTCTTTTCTTGGTTGAAGAATGTATTTCTTGGCTGAAGAATGTCTTTTCTTGATAAAAGAATGTTTCTTGGTAGAAGAATGTCTTTTCTTGGTTGAGAATGCCCTCTCTTGGTGGAAGAATGTCTTTTTTAATAGAAGAATGTCCTCTCTTGGTGGAAGAATGTCTTTTCTTGGTAGAAGAATGTCCTCTCTTGGTAGAAGAATGTCTTTTCTTGGTTGGGGAATGTCTTTCCTTGGTAGAAGAAAGTCTTTCCTTGGTAGAGGAATGTCTTTTTTGGGGAGAAGAATGCCTTTTCTTGGTTGAAGAATGTCTTTCCTAGGAAGAAGAAAGTTTTGCTTGGTTGAAGAACGTCTTTTCGTGGTAGAAGAACGTCTTTTCTTGGTAGAGGAATGCCTTTTCTTGGTTGAAGAACGTCTTTCCTCGGAAGAAGAAAGTTTTTCTTAGTAGAAGAACGTCTTTTTGTGGTAGAAGAATGTCTTTTCTTGGTAGAGGAAAGCCTTTGCTTGGGTGAAAAAACGTCTTTTCTTAGAAGAAGAAAGTTTTTCTTGATAGAAGAACGTCTTTTCGTGGTAGAAGAATGTCTTTCGTTGGTAGAAGAATGTGCTTTCTTAGTAGAAGAACGTCTTTGAAAGCTTCACACACCCCTTCTTGAAAGGAGTTCTTCATAAATTGATCATGGATGGACTGGTAGATTAATTGATTACAAGACAATAAGCCATTAAAAGTTAGTTTTATATTAAGGTATTACAGCTCTATACTATTGTATTTGTACGGATACATTATCTAAGAGAGGTCTCATTTCGCCTTACGTTTTGAAACGACTCCACTTTTTTCTGTGCCCGTTTCCAGCTTCTAAGCAGTTTATCATCTGAAAGAAACAAAAGCTCAACTAAATAACTTGTTTTACAGAGGGTTTCACATAACTTTTGACGAACGGGTTCCGAAGTTTGTTCGGAATTTCCGAAGTTCGCTACGAACTTGGCAATTTCATTACGTAGTTGTCAATCAAATCATGAACTTCGAAACGAAGTTTTGAATTTCGCGCCGAATTTCGTTGGGAAGTTGCGAAGTTCCTCGCTAGCGAAGTTCGCGTCATTCGATGTAGTTGGTTTGGTAATATAACTACACATGAATTTAAACAAAGTGAAAACATTTCTCAACCAAGCAAGGCTTATTTTATGATGTTTACTTCTGAAATGTAAATTATTTGAGGTACAGAGGGACTCCACATCACAGACGGATGGCGTTACTTGTATCTGGTTTACAGTGCTAATGCAAATACGAAAGTTCAACAACACGACAGTGAAACATTTTGTTTTTTTCGCGCAATTTCTAGAATGACGTATGTCCTGTAAAAAGGTTTTTTATCTCTGATATATTTAAAAGTAAAGTACTTTTAAACCACTATGTGTGGAAGTTCTATCTGAAGCTACCCGAGAAAAAAACCAACACGACAGAAATTGTAATCTATTTTTAGGCAGGTATCGGATAACATCTGGGAAAATTCAGTTGCAACATATTATAGCGCATTTTAAAACTAGTAATTCCTAATTGACGTGACCACAACGTCTAAGGAAATTCCGAGACAATTTCACCGAATGGCGCGAACTTCTCTGGCAATGAACTTGTTAACTTCCCAACGAAGTTCGGCGTGAAATTCACAACTTCATTTCCAAGTTCACAATTTGATTGACAAGTACATAATGAAATTGCCAAGTTCGTAGCGAACTTTGGAAATTCCGAACAAACTTCGGAACCCGTTCGTCAAAAGTTATGTGAAACCCTCTGTAATTTACACACCGAAAAAAAAACGTATTATTTGATTTGCAATTAACTATTTTAAAATCAGGCGTTTTAAACTCACTTTTTACAAGGTTGACATTGTCAGCATAAACTTCGAAATCAGTCTGTAAACTGAACAAAAATATAACGATCAATGTCTAGGGGATGGACCATTTGCGGGGGAATGGGTGATTTAGTATAGGCATGAATTTTTCAAACCCTTTTATCTACTAAAAAAATGTTTTTCCTCGGGACGTGTGTACGTATGATATTTGTTTTTCCCCGTGTATCATGCTTCTCGCGGCTCAGTTAACGTGCGTGTATTTTTTTTCGAGTCATTTGCAGGAATTAATTGTCAAATGGTCCACCCCTAAGAACCCACTGCATGAAATACGTATCCATGACTTCACTGACATGAATTATAATGCTGCGTTGCACCGCTGACACTTGACTCAGTTTGTGATTAATTTTTGACAACTTTCTGGCTGTTCTTTTAATTCGCCAACCAAAATGGAAAAAGTGCGAGAAACGGGTGGTCTTTCATTGAAAGTTGTCAAAAATCAATTGAAACCTTTGTCAAGCAAGAAGGTACATGGCAAAGCAATGTAATTAAAAGAGCCTTTCCCAATACAATATGTAACTGCACATTCAAGAATCATACCTAGAGTTGAAAAATTCAATTTTTGCCTCCAGTTTGTTGGATTCAGTCAGAAGTTCAGACTTGAGCTGTCCAAGTTTGGAATTCAAAACCAACAATGAAATCCTGAAAGTCAGAGTAGAATAAGAAGACTATTGATGTTAGTAAAAAATATGGACGCACAGTAGAAAAAAAAACTACCGAAGATGGAGAGAAAGTTTTACATACTCCATTTTCAGCACAATTTTATCAACAAAAAAAGCAGCTGTCTATCATCATGTAACATTAGCTTCCCATAGTTAAACGTATAACAAACAAGAGATGAGTGCATTCTCTTGCTATATCATTACTATGACTTAGCACAAAAAATGCAAAAAAATCTCTCAACTCACTGTGCCGCTCTAAAACCTTCAATCAGTAGCTGGTTTATCTTTGTCTGCTCGCGGCAAAAGTTCACTCCCTGAGCAAAGGCCCTTTTCAATTCCTGAAAATAAAATTGTTTTGAATCTTTAGGATAGACTGTCTCCTCATCCAATAAACTAACTGCATCTCCTTGATATCCTGAGTAACTTGTTCCACATATTTCATTTCTAAACCCTGAGTTCAAATGTATTAAATTACCTCATACGACATCAGCGTTTTCTGCTCAGTGACTGAAACAAAAGGCATTTAGATAAGATGAGTCACTAAACTTAAATATTTGAAAAAAAGTGTCATTCCCAACATGCAAAAGAACAACTGTATATGAACTTTTAGACTGCTGTGTAATGTGTCTTAGATGGCGACTGGCATATTTACCCAAGAAAATAACCTTAGAAACGTTTATAAAGGCGCACAGAAAGTCCTATCATCTATTAACCTAGTATACACGACGTAGTTAGTACAGGGACAAATATTCCCTAAATCTGTCTCTCCTTTTCCCCAAGAACTGAAGTAGGCTGTGTTAGGTTCGCTCGCTATTGTAGTAAAATGTAACGCCGCCATCTTTTGAACAACGGAGGATCAAGCCTTGCCAAGCCTCCGTGAAAAGAAGTAGTGGCGTACATGGACAGGCTGTACTCTTTGTCTTGATCTTTGACACCTAAACGACCTCGACTTTATCTGTAAATAACGCCCGCCTCACTATCAACAATGGCGTCACAGCTATAGCTTAGTATTAAAGAGGCCTCGTAGAAGACGTTATGTTACTTGCAGTTTTAGGACAGCTCTTTGTGTTACCACACGTTGCTTCAGTTAATATTACAAAAGCCTCATCTTACCCATTCCTTGAACTGTAGGTGGCATAGTGTACAATGGCCGAGTGGATTTTGGTTCAACACTTGTAGGCAACAGGAACAGAGTGCAATCATCTCCCACCTTCACATGAATAAACAACATAAGAACATTAGCTTGATGTACGGTAATATGCAAGTTTGTTTCTGCGGAAGAACATTCTCTAGTTGAAAGGTTTTGACCCCTGTGTCTTTCATAGAATAAAGGTACATAAGAGAATAAACTGAGACATGAAGTACTATAGCAAGAGCCTACGAAGAAACTACAAGCCTTTCCATATCAGTCCCCTTCGTTATTTGCAAGATTAAACATCTGGACAAGACCATGTGGACGGTATGATAAGGGCAGAGAGGTTGAGTTAACAAATCTAAAGGATCTGCAAGTGAATTGTGAAATCGAGAGTAACCTAGTCAATTGTCATCACTTAAAACCAGTTAGAGTGTCCGAGATTCATGTGAGAACAGCAATAGCACATCGACAATAAACACAACAGCAATTGCACTCATAAAGAAGAGTTTCATTATTTCTGACCTGATTATTCTTGATGCAATCCAATACAAGTGTTTTTGGTTTCACAGCCTGCCCTGAAGCCAATAACAATTCCTGTTCCTTAACATCGACTCCAGTTACTTCAGCTAATTTCACTTGCAGATCCTCTATCCTGAAACAAGAACAAAAAAGAAAAAAAATACTTGGGTTACAAAGACTTCTCAACCTTGTTTCATGGAGTTGTGGCATGGTTACTGTTTTAGATTCAATATGGTATAAGATCACTTTGAACTTTCCTTTCACTCACAAGCACAGTTCTACTCAAGGTGTAATAACATCTGTTCTAAAAACAGATTCACAGCGGGTCATTTCCAAGATTCCTTTTGCCTCTGCGTCAAGACGATTCGTCCATAGACTCCACATGAATATTAGTTTCCACTGCACGTCCATTTTCGTGGAAAGCAAAGCCGTTTTCACTTGAAACATTTTAGAGCGTGAATTTTTTTGGCCTTATAGGCTAGTGTATAAAACCCTTCCAAGGAATGAGAACAATTTTGCCCGTTCGATCTGACTTTCTTGAGGACTTTTTTTCCCACAGAGAACTTCGATAAGATTAACATTCCTGTGAAAACAATTTGCACTCCTGCACTTTCACCAACAATCAATGAACCAAAACTTACGTTTCAGTTGGTAACACTTCAAATGGAATCGCCACTGCTGAGCTGATTGAGAACACACGGACTATCTACAAAATGAACAGGCCAGTTTCGTGTCTTAAGAAATTCATAACACTATGTTTAAACACAATCCTTACGGCTTTTAAGAAAGTAGGTCGCTGTTACATTTTTTTCAGTCATTGGAAATTGCCAGTTACAAGAATTACCACAGTATTGATGATCTTTTCAAGAACATCAAAACACTCTCTCTTGCCACTTTCAAGAATTGATCCTCCCCGTGCTTGGGGGTCCCACAACAACAGCAGTCGAAGAAGGGCAACAAACTTGTCTTGAAGTTGCCTGTTACGAAAGAAAACAAAATGTCAACTGTTTCAGTCACTCAGGATCATAAATATGATGGCAGGCAAATGTCACTTACCTACAGAGGGAATTGGGAGTTGGCAGAACTGAAGAGAATTGTATTTCCTCTGAAATGAAGCCACATACAAGTCAGCAATTGACAAAGAAAGGAACA
>JAHPZR010009754.1:25000-26121 GCA_019787425.1 Platygyra sinensis
TGGACCTTCCAGAGGCTTATAGAGCCTCAGGTCTAATTATCAGAAGATTAAGGAAAAAAGGATGACAAAGATTAAAGAAAAGATATGACCAAGTCTAGAGAAAATGATTACAACTAGAGAATCAAGGGAGACTTGGGAAGGTCATGGCATACTTGTGGTCATTGCTTTACCTCCATTTGTCTTGTAATCTCTTTTAGTTCCACCCTCTACTATGCATTTGTCTCTGGATCCAGCAGTCTGGGTTTCAGCCCTGGGCAGGGCCACTGTGTTGTGTTCTTGGGTAAAAGACTTAATTCTCACAGTGCCTCTCTTAGCCCATGAGTACCAATGGACACTGGCAAATTTAATGTGGGTGTAACCCTGCAGAGGAACAGCATCCCATCCAGGCAGGAGAAGAAACATTCCTTTGTTGCTTCCTGCTACAGAACTGAAACCAGGATAAACACTGGCCTAAGGGGCCACCTGGCTTGTATGCAGACTTTACCTTTTACCCTCTACTATGTAAATGGATCAATTATTTCTGACTATTGACAAGCTAGGAGGAACAGATGTGTACAGACACAAAAAGTAGAATCCAAATGGACATACAACCTTTGCTGCCATGAGAAATACCTGGAGCTCAAAGACCTTCACCACACAACCCAAACTGAGGCTCTTTAATTTCAACATTATGCCTGTTTTACCTTACGGTTCAGAGACTTGGAGATCACCAAAAGCATTGGACAAAGAAGCTCCAAGTTTTCATAAACTAGTGCCTGTGTAGGATTTTGCAGTTGGTATGGTCAGATAGAGTCAGTAACATTGAACTATGGCAGAGATCTGGGCAAACTTCAGTGGAGAAATTAACATATCCAGAGAAGGATATGGAAATGGCTTGGTTACACCCTCAAGAATCCTTGGAATCCTCATGGGAGTCAAAAAAGAGGCCAACCACTAAACACCTGGAGAGGTTTGCTAGAAGCAGGAATCAAGTCCATGGGAAAGAGTTAGTATCAACTAGAGAGGGATGCACGGGACAGGAGGCTATGGAGACTCTGAGGAGCTCCTGTGTGAGTGATGGGTGAACCGACCCCTGCACCTTGACTTACCTACTCTACAAAGATTTCCTTAGGTAAGGTAAG
>JAHPZR010009755.1:0-2500 GCA_019787425.1 Platygyra sinensis
TGAGGCGGGAACGTGCTGATTCATAGGACTCCTTGTAGCTGGGTCATGAATAACGGTGCACGTCCAACCATCTGGTTTAGATATGTTGATGACACTTTCACCTTATTTCACAATAAGGACGCCGCTGTTCAATTCCTTTCTTATCTCAATAGCCGGCACAGGAACATTCAATTCACCATTGAATT
Organism: Platygyra sinensis; assembly: GCA_019787425.1. Classification (NCBI taxonomy): domain Eukaryota; kingdom Metazoa; phylum Cnidaria; class Anthozoa; order Scleractinia; family Merulinidae; genus Platygyra; species Platygyra sinensis. The sequence continues at coordinate 186 of JAHPZR010009755.1, forward strand.
TGAACGGGACCAAGAGATTCCTTTTCTTGATGTTCTCATCAAACGCGATCTTAACAGCTCTTTTTCCACTTCCATCTACCGAAAGAAAACGTTCACTGGTCTCTACACTAAATGGGATTCTTTCACACCTCGGAAATACAAGATTAACCTCATCCGCACACTTACTTATCGTTGCCTGCGAATTTGTTCATCACCCTGTCTGCTGCAGTCTGCTTTAGATGACCTCAAGAGCCATTTGTCACGCAATGGATACCCCCGTGGTATTATTTCTTATAACATGAACGATGTAATCAATAAACACCAAAACAAGCCTAAGGATATCATTACAGTGCCCAAAAAAGAAATTTTCATTGTTTTGCCCTATCTAGGTATTCAAAGTAAAATTGTCACTCAACAGCTCAAATCATGTATTTATAAGTTCTATGGTTGTTTTAATCCTAAGATTATATTCAGAAACACTCGCCGTATTAAGTCTTTTTTCCCCTATAAAGACAGACTCAGCCGCTCCCTTAGGTCTAAAGTAGTTTATAAGGCTAGCTGCTGGGATTGTGATGATTACTATATTGGAAAAACAAAACGTCGATTACATGACAGGAAAACGGAACATTTTAAAGCGCTGACGAGTAACAGCCATTCTTCTGCCATTGCTGACCATATGACCCAAACAGGCCACAAGATTAAATGGGATCACTTTGATATTTTAGCCACTGGACAGTCTGATGTACATTGTAAAATTAAAGAAGCCTTGCTGATTCGTGACTTGAAACCAGCGCTTAATGAAAATATTGGCAGTGAGAAACTTCTTCTCTACTAGCCATTTATATTTTTCCAGCAGACTTAACTAGGTCTGTTTATTTTCTTTTTCATTGTCATTACTTTCCTTATTTGGTATTAGTCTTCGCGTTTAAATTTAATTGTAATTTAGGTAACCGTTACTTATGAAATCTATTTGTTAATTAAAACACCAGTACGATATATTTCTATTACGTTTGTCTTTCTTTAAGCACTGAGTGGGATTCTCTTCACTTCATTGGTTTTGACATTTGACTGTATCAATTTCTCGCCTTTTTAAGGTAATTCCTTAGTATTGCATTGCGCATCCCTACTGCGCACGATTTTCGCGTCATCAGCGCGCGCACATGAGCGCGTGCATGTGCAAAACGTAATAGATTCCCCTCAAACTAAGCTCGATAACGGAATAAATTCTCCTTTTCTCTTAAACGAGCACTATGACCCCCAATTTTTTATTAGGTATTTGCTAAGAAAAGTCTAATGAAGAACATATTTGAAGAGGAAAAAAAAGTTTGATAGTAGAACATAATTACTTTTTCGAAAATAGTTCCTACTTGGGTGTATTTTGGCCAATCAAGGCGAGGACTTCAAGTTAAACAATATTTTAAATAATATTTTAAAAAAGTACTAGTGAGCAGCACACAGCAACGAATCTTGTTAACTCTTTTATTTATCCGACCGGTTTCGTGTGATTACTACACACTTCGTCAGGGATTAAACAAGATAGTATGAGGAACTTATTTTATACCTTAACTATACAGTACAAAGAACGTTCCATGCAGGGTGTGAACAGCAAAAACACCCACAAGAAATACGTGCAGGATATTACTAAAATCCTGCTAGGCGTGTAATGTTTTAATTTTGGGGCTCACGGATTTAACGTTAAATCCGTGAGCCCCAAAATTAAAACATTACACGCCTAGCAGGATTTTAGTAATATCCTGCACGTATTTCTTGTGGGTGTTTTTGCTGTTCACACCCTGCATGGAACGTTCTTTGTACTGTATAGTTAAGGTATAAAATAAGTTCCTCATACTATCTTGTTTAATCCCTGACGAAGTGTGTAGTAATCACACGAAACCGGTCGGATAAATAAAAGAGTTAACAAGATTCGTTGCTGTGTGCTGCTCACTAGTACTTTTTTAAATATTGTTTAAAATATTTTTTAAAATATTATTTAAAATATTGAACTCTCCGAAAAAGTGCAATATTCCCGCAACCAGGCAATCAAAAACGGCTTAAATGAAGCAATACTGCTTATGTCAAGAAATGAAGCTTTACTTTCAAGACAAAACTTTTTGCCTTTCGAGTAACAAGGGTGGAATTCTGTATGAAGGTGATTCGAACTTTTAACGCGCAACCAGTAAAAATACCCCATTTTAAGAGCCTGCTGAAGCGTAAACAAACACGGTGACCCCATTTGTTATTGCATTTTTACAATGTTCATATCATGAATGTCCATTACCAGGGCCGTACATAGCGGGGGGCAGGGGGGGGGGAGTTGCCCCCACCAGGAAAACTAA
>JAHPZR010009755.1:10000-12500 GCA_019787425.1 Platygyra sinensis
GTGCGGATTACTCTCTCATATCAGCTGCGTCTCAGTATGTGTGCACCAAAGGATATGGTTTTTTGGGCCATTTATGTCTGAAATAGTGTATCGATCAGTAAACCTTTTTGATCTTAATTGGGTCATCCCAGGCTTAAACTTGCCATGGGTTTTAGAAGAAATCGTATTTCAGTTATTAATCGTCTTATTATTTTGTCAATACTCAATTGATGTGGTTATTTTATCATACTTTATGCAATAAACAACACAACTTTTGTAAACTTGATTTGTATCTCTCTCATTTTAATTTTTTTATCATATATTATTGTTACTTGCCTTGTAAATTAGGCTGCATGCTTTTGCATTACTGTAAGATTTATGGTCAAACAAATATAAAGCTACTTGTTATTGGGGAGCCTGATCTGAAATGTTGGATCGAAAATCCCATATGATGTGAAATAATAGCGTTATGGTTAAAAAACAGAAGGCGATTAATTTCTGGCGCCAAATTAGAAGCTTGGAGGCACAAAATGCTTCATATTTTTCAGCTTTTTACAACCTGATGCGGTTTTGGGGAACTGTAAATCTCCTTTTGTAAATATTTAATACCATCTAAAGTGAGAAAAGTTGCCTAATTTCACTGCCTTCTTTGTTAACTTACAATGACGTCAAAGCAGTAAAGTTTTTTCCCGCCTGCTGAATTCTGATTGGTCAATTCAAATTTCAGGCGCACCAGCCGTAAGCAAGGAAGTGATTCAAAATACTAAGAAGGCTTTTCCAGATATTCATTCATATTCAACATTGGGCAACATTTGGCAACATTTGGGCAACATTGGGCAACATTTGGGCAACATTGGGCAACATTTGGGCTACATTGGGCAACGTTTGATCAACATTAGGCAACATTGGGCAACATTAAGCAACATTGAGCAACATTTGGGCAACATTGGGCAACATGGGCAACATTGAGCAACATTGGGCAACACTGAGCAACATTGGGCAACATAGGGCAACATTGGGCAACATTGGACAACATTGAGCAACATTAAGCAACATTGGGCAACATTGACCAACATCATTGAGCAAAATTGAGAACCATTGGGCACCATTTAGGCAACATTGGGCAACATTGAGCAACATTGAGCAACATTGGAGAACATTGGGCAACATTGGGCAACATTGGGCAACATGACAACATTGGCAACGGGGCAACATTGAGCAACATTGGGCAACATTGTGCAACATAGGGCAACATTGGGCAACATTGAGCAACGTTCATCATCAATCTTTATTTATACTCGAAATCATATCATTTAACATGGTCTTCCTAGGAATCGTGTTTAAACTAGACTAAAATACTCCAACGAACTATTGACTATAATGTTAAAAATACAAAAACTTACATTATGAATAATAAGAGTTACAATGGGTTAAGGTGTATTAGAAAATTTTTCCCATGAAATAAAGTTTTAAAACATTTAAACTAGGCAGTTTTCTAATCTCTTAGGGAATCTTGTTCCACAGAACAGATCCTTTGTAGTGTAGGCTCCCTTTTGCAGACTCCAGTTCTGGGTCTGGGGACATAATAATTTATCTCAGAATTTCTGAGATTGTGTGAATGTACATTTGAGGTGTTGGTAAAATATCCGCCTCAGATATGCTGGGGAAAGATTATTATGGATTTTATACATTGTCAAAGCCACTGCACTTTCCCAGCCACGCTCATTCAACAAAACACTTGAGCGAACATCATAGTTAGAAAAGGTGAGAATTCTAGCAGCCCTATTCTGCAACTTTTGATATTACCCATACGGCACCCACGTAATTAAAATATGGCATGCCAGCAATATTGAGCGACATTGGGCAAACATTGGGCAACATTTGGGCAACATTAGGCAACATTGAGCAACATTTGGGCAACATTGGGCCAACATTGGGCAACATTTGGCCAACACTGAGCAACATTGGGCAACAAAGAGCAACATTGGGCAGACATTGGGCAACACTGAGCAACCATTGGGCAACATGGGAGCACACTAGCCGTAAGCAAGGAAGTGATTCAAAATACTAAGAAGGCTTTTCCAGATATTCATTCATATTCAACATTGGGCAACATTTGGCAACATTTGGGCAACATTGGGCAACATTTGGCAACATTGGGCAACATTGGGCAACATTGGGCAACATTGAGCAACATTGGCAACATGTAGCAACATTGGGCAACATTGGGCACCACTGGGCAACAATTGGCACATTTTGGGCAACATTTGGCAACATTTGGGCAACATTTTGGGCAACATTGGCAACATTGGGCACAACTGAGCAACATTGGGCAACAAAGAGCAACATGGGCAACATTGGGCAACACTGAGCAACATTGGGCAACATGGGAGCAACACTAGGCCACAAAGGGCATACATTGGGCAACAATGGGCAACATTTAGCAACATTAGCAACTTGGCAACATTTGGCAACATAGGGCAAATCGGGGCAACATTGGGCAATATTGAGCAACATTGAG
>JAHPZR010009755.1:17500-27500 GCA_019787425.1 Platygyra sinensis
AGTGGCGTTGGATTTTTGCGTTTGACCGCTGTGTGGGCGCGCACGCGTGATACGCAATCCGCTGGTCACTGTCAAGATTAGGGTTGCGGGCCTCTCTTGGGCCCGCAAAAAGCAGCTGCACATAAATGTTAAAATAACTCGGTTGTCTGTAATTTATTTCACAAGGTGTCAGTTGGGCTTCTCCTGAAAATACAGTGAGTTTTATCAACTTCAAAGCCTACGAGTTCTCGTACCTGAATATCACCAACATTGGTTTGGAACTTGTCCAAAGTGATACCGAGTGTGGGTTTGCGTGTTTAGGGATCACTTCATGCTTTTCTTATAACCTGGCTGCATTTTCTGATGTCAACGGAAAACTGTTGTGTGAACTGCTCCCATCTGAAAAGTTTAACAACTTGAATGATTTTACCGGCAGCCCGAGTCACCATCAATTTAGATATGAACTATCATTTTTCTGGGAAAGTCAGTTTTCATTTGTACTGGGTTCAGAGGGAAATCGGCATAAAGAGCACATATTATCAAATTGCTCTTCCTTCGATGGTAAGGGAGCCTCGACATTTAATTTTTTCGCGCATTTTGCTGCCTACTTAATTAAAGTCAAGCAAAAAAGTCAGTTCACTTTCGTTTTCTTTGAGCTTACAAAAATAAAAGAGCATACTCGTCATACAGCATCATAAAGGTTGGGCGGTTGTTTCTTTCCCAAAATACTGGAATAGTTTATACTGAAACGGGCGTTGTGAACTGACGCGCTAGATTTTCCCCAACCCTATCTTTTCAAGTCAAATTTTCGCGACAAGTTAGTTTCGCGAAATTAAAGGAGGGGGGTGAATAGGTCTACGGATCGGCGGATTTGGTAAATATTTTAGCACGGATTCTGGATTCAGAGCGAAATTTTAACGGATCGGCGGATCCTATGATCACAGGGGATCGCGGTTTTATCCAGTTTTTGGGCAAGGATTTTGAATTTTGGTTGTTAGGAAGTTCGGATCGAGGATCTCCACGTTGCCCCGAAAATCTCACTTTCTCTCTTTTATGTGGCGGATGTCACTCAGTGGAGAAAATGGCTAGAAATAGTGACGCGCTTAAGCGTGACGTTTCCGTGATGGCCATGATAAAAGTTGCCTTCTACCCGCGCGGAACGTCTCACCTTTCAGACGATACTGGTGTATACCAGGTAGTACTGGTGTTGAGGGCAGTCGAGAAGCTAATGGGGTTGTCTCAGAATGCCAATTCCAACAACCAGTTGGTCTTTGCGTTGAGTTTGACTCGGTTCTGTATTTTTAAAGTGCCTGTGAAGTAAAAAATAATTACTGCTTATTTGAAAAGCTTTCCAAAGTAAAGAAGAATGGCCTTTTCTTTTTGGGAATATCTTTTTTCTTTTTAGAGATATTTACGTTTTTGTATTATGCAAATGAGAAAAGTGATGATGTCAAAGGTGGTTCATTTTGCTTCTTTTGTGTTGTACCGGTCCTGATGCCAAGTTTGAAGAACACCGCTTTAATATTTCTAGATATATTCTTGATTGAGTGTTGTACTGTGTTAGTGAAACCACCTATGACGTCATCACTTAATATCTCTAAAACGAAAAAAGATATTCTAAAAAGAAAAACGCCATTCCTCTATACTTTGAAAGGCCTTTCAAGTTAGCAGCACTTATATTTTACTTCACAGGCACTTTAAAGGCTGTCGGAAACCTTTATGATGCTTTCTCAGTGCATAAGACATGTAAGAAAGGACAATCTCCTCCACCAAAAACATTGCCACAGGCCGTGGAAAAGATTAGGTTTTGAAAGAAATACTGAGTACGAAAACTCGGTTCGCTCAAAATAACGCTGAATGGACCTCGAGGCATGGTCTCTGCTGCAACCGTTAGGTCTGTCGCTGTCTTTTGATGGCACCAATCTCCTCAGCTGCATTACGCTTGACGTCGGACATCTGCACTCTACTAGCCACATCAAACATCTGTTGCTTCCAAAGAAGGAGTACTGCAGAGACCTTGGCAACACAATGAAGGAGAGTACTAAGCGCCTTTCGGCTACGACAGTTTATCACTATACAAGTGAAAAGAGCTCCGGGTATCCAGGCCCAGAACATGACATTTCCTTATCGCAGCTTCCCTCCATCCCACAGCTCGCGAATGTAAAACTCTCGGACAAAGCAGTAGAAGAAATGCGGAACTATGCTTTAACATATGGATCTGCCGTATTTAAATTCACTGAAGTGTGCTATTGATCAATACTGAGTAGTATGGCATTGGCCGCAAGTTTGCTCTTTTTTTCTCGTATCTGCAAGATTTTGTTTCGATACAGACCCTGGGCACATAAATATTTCGTTGATAGTCATCGTCAACGCTAAAACACAATGATGATATCACGCAAGGGAACTCCAACAACTGAAATCCACCGCTTTGTATCTTGTGTATAATATAACGCGGCAAATAATTTGCGGATACGGATTTAGTTGATCGATGGATTCAGCCATTAATTTTAGCGGATCGGCGGATTTACATACCCCTATTCACACCCCTCTTAAAGTGACTCGAACAATAGGTTTCGCGAAAATAAAGTGAGATTATGTTACTGACATAATGTTCCGGCCGTTGACTTCTGTTAATTTTGACGTTATTGCACAATAATGTATCTTTGTACCTTTGATAAAGCCAGTTTACTAAATTTAAGGACAAGTTAAAAAAAAACAGTGCCGCAGAAACGCCGAGTTAAAGTGATTCAAAATGCAACTGAAATTTTTGCAAACTTGTGGAATTTCAGTGTCGCAAGATGTGCGCGCCCTCAAACTCGGGAAATAAACGTGTCGCGAAAATTTCGGGGAGTAAAGTATTTTCGCATTCACAGTGAGTTTTGAGAAAGCGTATCGTTGTGTTTCAACTTCACCTTAGACCCTACGAATCGTTGGGCGAAAACTAAAACTGAGCTTTTAATTAAATCATAGCCTCAAAATATTTTATCCAAAGGCAAGATTATAATACATAATTGAAAGGCCACCTTCGTATTCTCGGCTCGTTCACCCATCAGAGAACACAATGAACAGTTTTATAGATATTACTTAGAGTGACGCTCATTTTTAAAACAGAATCCCTGCTCCAGTAACCCTTGTATAAGCAATGCAACATGCGTTGCCAAGTACGAAGATGGTGATTATCAGTGCGCATGCGCTTCAGGATTTATTGGAGGAGGAGGTGCACAGGCATAATTGCAAAGCTAAGTTCGTTATGGAGGAATTTGCAATTTTGGTGATATCATTGTTCATATGTTCTCTACCGCTGTAGTGTCCATCTACATTCGAAGCGAGGGTTGTGAAGATCCAGGAAAGACTCAGGGTACATGTGGTGTGGCTTACATCTTTGTGAATGGAAAGAATCATTCGCCTGGTAATAGGGGACATAGTGTCGTCATTGTGGACGCTAAAACAGGTAAAGAACAGCATTGACCGATTGACCGATTCCATTTGACCGATTCTTACCTGCTACGAAACAGAAAATTAACTCCATCCCTACCAGCCCCTAGCCTCTATCGTATGGAATACATTCCCTAGAGTCATCAGGGATGTTTCATCTGTGCAGCTTTTTAAAGGAAGACCATCAAAAATGCCTCCAGGTTTCTCGACCATATCCAATCTGAAAAAGAGGCCTGTTTAATTAGTTCTAAAAACGACGACTTTTAATATTTTAAAATTTTCTTTGCATCAGTATGAGCTTAGTTACATTTTATGGCAGGTCCACACTTGCCCTAAGTTGCCATATTCAGACCTGCTTTATCGAAGTTTACTTATGTATGTGTGAATGACATGCTTTGATGCATCTTCTAGCAAACTGGTTTCATAACAGTACAGCCCAAACTTTACTCTAAGAATACCTGACAGCAACAGTAAATACCTTAAGTCAAAATGAAGACTGAAGGGAAGTAAAGCTTGTCAGCAATAACTGACAATCAACTCGTTAACGTTTTCCCTCCCAAAACAGTACACTAGAGTAGGAGACATATCAAAGTACTCAAACCCAGTTCTCGCAAGAGGGACGCCTACGCCTTGGGACGCGAAAACTGATGAAGTGTTCGTTTTTTTAAACTTCGTCCAGCCAAAAATAATAACATGATAGTATGATGGTACCCACTTCAATTCCCTGCTGGTGAAAGATTGAGAGACTATCTTATTCCGTGTTTAGACTTGAGCGTGCTACCGAGGTATTGGAGTTTACTTACCTAGGTTAATATTTTGCGTGTGTAAACGCCAACTAATACCGTAGTAAACACCGCTCAAGACAATAGAAAGTTAACTAAGGTAAAAGTTCGGTCTACTCTGCGAGCAGGCATGGTTAAGGTCGGTAACCAAGGTTTGGATGACAGATACATCCGCTTGCGGTCGCATAGAATTTCACATCCTGTGGTGTCGGGATTGCGTCAGGCTCATTCGATCACGTTTTCAAGACCAGGTTTTCGACCAAGTTTCCACGTCTGGTTTCGGTCTACGAAGAAGGTATGGCAAAAAACAAAAACACCAATCCTTACGAATGCGACCAACCCGAAAGGTAAAGTTAACACCGTTGTATAGCTAATTTGTGCATATAAATATTTCTTTCTTGTGGTGATTGTTGATCCTCGCGCCTGTATTTATTTTCTATCAATTGTTTCGCCAGGGAAGATGCATATTCCACGTTGTCGCCATTTTCCTATGCAAGACAACCAGGGTTACAACCCTCCCCGTACAATCAACAGTTCATGCCACAGCAATACTATGTTCCGCCAATGATGTCCTCGATGCAGATGATGGCACCATTCACCCATTCGCCTGCCCATGCGGTTCAGGCTTCGCAGTATTCGGATACGCCTACATCGAGTCAAGGAAACGCTGAAAACGGAGCGCAAGGGAAAAAAAATCGATGGACTGACACCGAAGAAAAGATTTTAATTGAACTGTTCGGCGAGAACGAGGATAAACTTCGCTACCGGTCGTTCAATTCCCCGGAGGACTACAAGAGCCACAGCTTCTCTTTTAAACGCGAGCATTTTATGCGTGGATTTAGAATTTGCCGCCAATTCGATAAGATTGTGATTGATGACAGATTTACCTTAGTTATTTGAGCCAGTATAAACACTGTACAAATGTACCAGGGTTTAGTAAGTTAATGTTTACCTTGGTAAACGCTTGAGTGTAAACACAGCATTAACAACATATATGGAAAGTTAGTACATTACCGAGGAAGCAGTCGTTTTTCCATGTTTTGTTTTAGTTGTTGTTGTTCTTGTTGTTGATGTTGTTGTTATTTCTTTGCATATTTGTTTCAAAGAAAATTAAAAGTATATATTAGAAGGGTTGATTGATTTTATTCCAAGTAAGAGGCATCATTTAGGAGCTAATACGGATGGCAATACTGAAATAATCTTTAACATTAACTCTCCATTAACTGCAGTAAAATCGTTCCGGTCGCCCTTCAAGATAATGGAGCAAACTGCGCGTTACCAGTTTTGGACGCTCTCGAGAGACTGGGCGCCAAGGATCCAATACTAACAGAATATCGAGGTTCATTTGCTCTCGCTGGCTATGCACAACTAGCCTCTTCCAGGCGTTCAGTTGGTCAGGGTGCAGCGCAGAAAACAGCTCGCGAAAAAAAAAAAGCGCGGCGAGAGGAAGCTTCCTCCGGCCACGCTTTTTATTATTTTTTCGCCCGCTGTTTTCTGCGCTGCGCCGTGACCAACTGAACGCCTGGAAGAGGCTAATGCACAACCAAGTAAAGCAGATTGGATCACACAAGAACAGCATGAGCGATACAGAGGACCCAGTGAGATCTCTTTGACAATTTCACTCCAAAGCCGTCAGCCACGTAAGAATGTGCATCAGCATGTCCCCGGGGTGGACTCCTATTTGAAAAGAACGGGGATCGGAAAACTTTGATTAAATCCCTGAAAGAGACCACTCTGGGCGAATCAATCAAACAATCAATCAATTTGTTAAAGTCATAGCGTAGGATTGAGGTTGCCCTAAGTATCCTAGCCAGAGGCTCATGTATAAAACGCATGACAAAAACAAGAATAAGCATGAGACTTAAATGACCCCTAGTGAAAGATACCACTTTTTAAAAAAACGGACAGGTAGCAATAACGGGTAGCCATAGGGGCTCTGATATTCATAATGTTCAATAATATATTTATAATGAAGAAGAATATTTTATAATTAATTTCTGTAATCAGTCTGTTCAGTCAAAATGTCACTTTCGCTATTGGGAATGCTTATGGAATAGGGACGTTTAGTGAAAGGAGAGCACTAAATCGAATCATTACGGTAGTTTCTTTCATTTGCTTTCCTAAAAATTAAAGTGTAAAACAAAAACTGCTCTAAATTAGTTATTTTCCCACAAGACGATACAGCAATAAGATGCGACCGAGAGGTCGATCTAGATTAATCTGTGCGTTTTTGTACTCTCTGTGTGTGTACTGATATTGCCAGGGGTAACAATTTCTCCGCGCAATTAGACAGGGAAAATCTTTCAAAGACACAATGTGTGACTATTTACACAACGCGATTATGTGGTATTCAAGAGAAAAACAGCAAGCAAACAAAAGAAGACTAAAATGGCGGCCATTTTTTAGAACAAGGTGTAAAGTTCTTGGAGGTAGCAGCACTCAGTGGACTTCAAGTTTCTAGTATTGGACTGAATAAAAAAACAAAACAGCATTAAAATCTTCGATTTCACAACAATTTAATGCAAGTTTTACTGGCAGGAATTTGTTTCCTATCATGACAGTAAAACAGATAAACTTACCTAATTAACAAAGAAGAACCACAGTGGGTACCGAATTCCAAAAGGGGTGGGGCGCAGAATGCAACGACATATCCGGGACCTTGTCTGTGCCGCCGGCGGTAAATTTGAAAGTTGATTAGCAAAACGGGCGCATAACAATAGAGAAATTGATGAGAAAATGCCGAGGAGGGCTTGCGTTTTTCAAGTTTCCGTTCAAACTATCCAACATTTCTCACTTTTAGCATATGGCTTTTAAAGAAGAGGGATCAATAGCAAGTATTTCTCCATTTTCGCCCTTTTGGTATTGTTATTTGAAATTTGGCCATTTTAGTCATCAGCGAGTATAGAAAGTCGCTTTTGATTTACATCAAGGCTTGATTTCTCTCAAACCAATACCCTGATCCCTGTTTTAGCATGTGGTTATGGCAGTCGAGCTTCCATGAAGCTTTACACAAACGTTCGTGTGGTTTTGACGTTTGGAAGTTCTGGCTTTTATTTTTTCCACCTTTCGTACAACCAACTCCCGCTCTTCGCTCGTTCACTAAGACTTGCATGACAATAGCTCGGGCTCGCTTTGAAATTTCCGCGAGAGTTAAAACGGATCCAATTTTGAATAATTATCTCGCAAAAACAATGGAAGGCAATGTTCGCTCAGGCGTAAGACACGTTAAAGCAGAAATGTTGTTAATTTTTGTTTTCCCCACTGTCGTACGAATAGAAAAGACCTATGTTGTCTTTGCAACCCTTGATCAACGTACAGACTAATCGTAAACCGATCGAGTAATAGACTGAGGCTCCGTTTACACGGGTCCGGACAAATCTTTGCACGGACAAAAACTTGCACGGTTCCACCTTGCGTTTACACGGGACCGGCGGAACTAGACGAATTTTTGAACGGCTAAGTGTGCAAGTTTGGGACCTGAAAAAAGCAGGTCGAATTTTTGACCGGCACGGTTCCATATTTGTACTGACTCGTGTAAACACCCGAACCGTGCAACTTTTTGCTCAGATAGCGCGGTTATGGCCTGGAATCAAATACCACGAGCGGTCTAAACTTTGCACGGATCCGTGTAAACACCACTGCAACAGAATTTGCACGGATCCATGTAAACAGGCGGTCCAGAAACAAAATTCGTCCGTGCAAAAATTTGTCCGGGCCCGTGTAAACGGGGCCTGAGTCTAATGAAATGTTTTGACTGGTCGAGTAATAGAGGACAGCGATAAAATAGTTAGATGCAAGTGTTACGCGCACCGCACTTTCCATATGACATCCCTTTGAAAGAAGAATTTTTTTTTTTTGTGGGAAACCTTTTGGCTTCCACGCTCAAACCATTGCGCGTGTGACATGTCAACAAAAAAGGAGAGAATGCCGCTGCAACACTACTTAGTTGACAAAAGTCTTTGTGAAGAGCGTAGGCTGCATTTAAATTAGGGCGACAGCCGCCGATTCATTGACGAAGGCAGTCGGAAATCCGAAAGCTTAATCTGTGCCATTGTTATTCCGTGCATTGAAAAACTGGGCACTGCAAGTACATGTCGCGGAAGACAGTAGCATTCTGCGCGATGGCATCAATCGACAATGCGGCCGGTGAATTCTATCCGCTTCGGGAAAAAAAAAGTGAAATGTGAGTTAATGCATCAGTATAACTTACATTTAGTTTTACACCAGTGAAGACATTAAAATTTAGTTGAAGTATAGAGAGGTTCAGCATCCCATTTACGGTAGATGGAAACGGCAAACATTATCTCAGTGAGATACGCGACTTTGGAAAACAAAACACCCGTGTCAAAATTCATATTTTTTTGATAGATCATTCACGTGGTCTCTGATCTATTTTTCTGCCAAATTTCTTGAAATTCTAACGACTGGATCGTTAGAAATCGGCATGTTTCTACTAAAGCAATCGGTCTCAATTTTTCGAGCAACTGCGCATGCGTTGCATTTAACTGGGTTCTTTCGGTAACAAACAAAAGCTGAAAATTGCTGGGTTCTTTGCATCGTTACCTTTTCTAACATATCTTAGTAATAAAAGACTAAAACTATCAATACACTGCGTTCAATCACGCCGCGTTATTTTTAGCTCTGCTATCCGAATGGGAGAAAGCCCATGCAACAAAACCAAACAATTTGTTTGCTTTCCAACTCACACCATTGCTGATTCAAAGAAAAATAGGTCTTAGTTTTTGAGATTTGAAGGGGGTCTTAGGTCTTAGTTTTTTAGATTTGGAGGGGGTCTTAGGTCTTAGTTATTGAGATTCGGAAGGGGTCTTAGGTCTTAGTTTTTGAGATTCAGAGGGGATCTTAGGTCTTAGGTCTTAGATCTTAGTTTTTGAGACACCCAGCCAAATATATCTCCCTTGTTCTAAGGCTTGTTTCTCGAGTGGAACAGAAAGCACTGTATCATTTCGACCGCCCTGAAATCATTTAACCCGAGCGCAACGTAAAACAATATATATTTCCTTCGTTCTTTAAGCGAGTTGCCCAAGTGAAATCTTTCCTCTTTAATGCGTGTTGCCCGCGAGGGGAACGGAAAGCAGTATGGATAAATATTTCCGGCTTGCTCTTTTAATTTCCTTCGTTCTTTAATCGTGTTGCCCAAGCAGAATACTTTGTCATAAAGGGTGTTCCCCGTGTGTAACTGGAAGGCAAATATATCTCCCTATTACTATAAAGCGTGTTTCTCGAGTGGAACACAAAGCAATGAATCATTTCCATCGTTCTGAATTGCTTAACCCGAGCGCAACGGAAAACAATATATATTTCCTTCGTTCTTTAATCGTGTTGCAAAATGAAGCGTGTTGCTCGCGAGGGGATTGAAAATCGGCAATACTTCCTTTATAATGTGTGATGTCCCATAACGCATGTTGCGCGTGAGGGAAACGGAAATGAATACTGATATATTTCCCTTGCTAATTCTTTCCCTCGTTCTGTAAGCGTCTTGCCCAAGCAGAATACATCGTTACAAAGCTTGTTGCCCGTGTGTAACTGAAAACCAAATACATCCCTTTGTTCTAAAGACTGTCTCTCGAGTGGTGCAGAAAACAATGTATCATTTCCTCGTTTTGACCTGTTCTTCGGATAAAACAAAAGCTTATTTTGTCCTCGTTACGGTCATGTACACTTGTCACGTTGTAAAGTGTGTTGCCCGGGTGAAAATGCAACCAATGATTTAAATCACTGCAACTGGAGGGCGTGGGTATACACTGACATTCTTTGCCTGGGTTCATCCTGTATCATAAAGTTCG
>JAHPZR010009755.1:35000-42219 GCA_019787425.1 Platygyra sinensis
AAAAATTCTTGATTTTTTTGACCGAAAAGTCGCATATGTCATGTTCGTGTGATTCGGTTGCTATGGGCGACCGTCGCTTCCTTTGTTGCGTAAAGCGATGAATCGAGGTCACAAGAAAAAATTCTAATTAATTCTGGTTTTGTCCGATTTCGCTGAAACTTAAACATGATGAAGCTGGATTGTTAAAGAATAGATTTTACTACCGCCAAAGTGTAAGTGAAAAAAACGCTTCAAAGTCTGTTTCGCACCACGGGTTACGGCACTACTGATTTTGAAGATACACCAGGAAAAATAGAGTCCTCAATGTTTTGAACTAGTTTATTTAGCAAGTTTTCCTTGCACACGCTAGCTAGTCAACTGAAAGCGGAAAATATACGTGTGGGCCTCCTATATAACGACTTAAAAATCGAATAAGACGCAAACAGAAACAAGAAAACTTTAGAATATAATATTGATATACTTACAATTGTGTACGGCTTTATCCCGCTTAAGACTAACAAAACACACTTTTCCGATAAAGCTGTTCTTTAAATATGATATTCGATTCCCAACTAGTACTTACTTTAACCTTAGTCACGAACGTGAACTAATCTGATTGGCTAATCATGATTCACCTGCAATGGCGGGAATCACGCGTGATCGGTCAAATCACGTAACAAAACAAAAACTTAAAAGCTCACGTTATCTTAAATAAACGAAAATTGCTTTATATAAAAAGATCTCTTAGCGGAGTGCAAAACACTCGGCCCCAGTGCGGAAATTAGGGCCCTAATTGAGCAACGATAAAACAAGCACGGAGCTTGACTTAACTATAAACTAACAGTTCAGTGTTCTACACTTAGTTTTTACTGTTCCTTTCTGCTAAGTTCTTCTCTTGTGGCAATGACACAAAGTTTATGGATCGGCCGGTCGTACTCGCCATTTTGGGTCTTGATGCGCACCTTCCTGGCCAAACCGTCTTTGCCGGGGAAGACGTTGGTAATTAGCGCCATCTCCCACAGCGTCCGTTTGCGATTTGGGTTAAGTTCGAGAACTAGATCCCCGATTGTGATGTTCTCTCTTGTCTGGAACCACTTGTTTCGCGGCAATAGTGTCGGTGCGAAATATTTCATACAACATATCCAGAATTCGCCAACTCTGTTTTGGACACTTCGCAACAGATGTCTCGGATTGACTCTGGCCTCCAGCTCAGGCTGGGGAGGAGGGTTGTGTTGTCCGAACAAGAGATCGTTGGGCGTAATGGGTGGCTCATCCCAGATGTCCTCGGAGCTAGGGTAGAGGGGTCTGCTGTTGACCATGTAGGTTATCTCAGCTAGGAATGTCCTCCATTGCTCTTTAGTGAATGCTTGGTTCTTGCACACACTGTTGAGTGCTTGTCTAACGGATTTGATAAGTGACTCCACAACTCCGTTCGAATGGCTTGCGTGAGGGGTGTTCCATTGTCACTCGAAATCGCAGGCAAATTCCTCGGAAATAGCACTTTGAATCTTGGGAATGTCCCAGTCCTGCATGACCTCTCTCAGGTATTCCTGTGCTCCAACGAAGTTTGAGCCACAGTCAGACCAACAGACGTTTGGGTGTTCCTGAAGGCATGCGAATCGGCGAAATGCCATTTTGCCGTTTTGTGAACGTTGAACATCTTTCCAATAGATGGGAGAAGATGGAGTTTCCCTCCTTTCCTTCTGAGACGGATGTGGCATGAACGTCTCTGGTGTTTTCTTTCCCCTTGTCAACATGTTTTGGTGTAGTCTTCATTTCTTTCAAGGCGTCTTCTCGTTCTTTGTGAGGACCCTGATCATCATCTTGGAATTGAGGCCATTCCGTTTCTGGTAATTTAAGGAACGGTGGTCCCGACATCCAGCTTTTGAGGTCACCAGGTGCAATTCCTCTGGTGAGGGCGTCTGCTGGATTATACTTCGATTTGATGTAGCGGAATTGCCCTGATCCCACTGTTTCCTGGATTTCTGCCACTCGAACTGACACAAATGGTCTAAATTCTCGGGGTGGAGTCTTGATCCATGAAAGAACTGTCCGAGAGTCTGTCCAGAAGGTCTTGTCGAAGTCTTTAAAGTTAACAAAGCTCAGCGCTTACTATTGTATTAAGTAAAAGTGCTTGAGCATGGTGGCCAAAAAAACCATTCGGTTTCCTAGTTGGCCCCCATGTTACCTATTGATGTTACATTTGATACTGACGAGGAAACAGAGAGAGGGTGGAAACCTAGAACAAAGTTAAAAATAATAATTGTAGCAAAGTAAAATATAGTAGAGATACGGTGGACAATTCGAGAGATAATGCTTAATTTCAAGAGACAAGTTACTACAGAGCCGACTCTTCCCCGTCCTAATGCACCACTCCCACTAAATTCAAGCCGGAATGTGAGCATAACATATACATTAGCATCCGTTACAAAAATACACGTGCTATTCATGGATTTGTTTATAAATCATTTCTGTCTCTTCTCAGTTCCCCTCCCCGGCTTTTCCCTTTATTGACAAAACGTTTGCCGGTTCGCTAGATTCACTCGCTCAATTTTCCACGCTTACTGCGCATCAATTCTCGAGTCATACGTCACGCAAAGCGCATTGCGGACTAGAAATACATGGGTTGTTGTTGGTCTTTCCCATTCATAAACACTCGATTAGTCTGCAATTATTTCGAAAGGAGACTAGTCTCTTAATATACATTCAAGTATTTGTCTTCATTGTAATCTCGATCAGAAACGAAGATTTGCCAGAAAATTAAATAAATGGACATGAATAGGTTTTACTAGAGCGATTCAGCTGGGACAAGCAGGCCGGATTCTCGAAAAATGAAGTAGGACTGTTTGCTGTTCATCCCGCGATTTCCTCGGTTAGACGTTGTGTCGGGGCCCGCAACTTTTGTGGGACGCAGCATTTTGTCTTCCCAGTTCGCCACCAAATACCATAGTCATCCCTGTCCTTTGGACAGACCGTCATGTGCTGCTAGCATTCTTGGGCGATTAATATCCCTAAGTACAATCATTGGTGAGTTTGCATGTATCAATTTCATGATACAATGATCCACTTTTGCTCCTTCGTTAAAAAGAAATGCCACACTTCTATTTACATGCACGGGTAGTAAAAGTTTCTTTCACTATTGACGCTTTCAACATTTAACAAAATGAACTACATTTGGATTTTCTGGACTTGGACCACACGTTCCACCAACAAGAGACGCAAAACTGCCAAACGCCATTATAACACAGGAAGTTACAATCAAGGAAATCTCTCAGTGCTTTAATTGCAACGTTTTGAGGAAATGACACCTTGCACGCAGGATTTACAACAGCAACGTTAAGGCCGTCCTTTTGTATGACTCCGAGTGCTGGAGAATACATTCTCGTCCCCAGAGCCTACGATCCTTTTGGCCTGTGGTTGGGATCGAGAGCTCTGGCCGGACCCGATTTTCTGAGCATGCGCAGAGTATTCGTTTCGCATTGTCAACCAATCAGATTTGCTGGATTTGACGGGAAGTCCGTGAATCACGGACTTCCGGTGTTGGACGAAACCCCAACCACAGGCTAGAAGGATCGTAGGCTCTGGGGACGAGAATGTGGAGAATAACGAAAGGGGATATGAGAGAGGTTAACGTCTTTTACAACAGCTGCCTCCGTAAGATCTGTAATATCTATTGGCCCAACAAGATTCGTATAGTGGAACTGCGTAAGAAGACAGACGGTATAAATATGTCCCTTGAGATCTATAATCGCAGACTACGTTGGCTCGGTCACGTACGAGTACTGAGGGTGCCCGAATGGACCCCATCTGGAAGAAGGAAAAGAGGCAGGCCAAAAACCACCTGGCGGAGGACAGTGATGAAAGTACTGGAAGAGATGGGTCTTACATGGGGCGAATCACAGGCCAAAGCAGGAGACAGGTCTGTATGGCGAAGTTTTGCTGCGGCCTTACAGATGGGTGACGGAGTGAGATGCACGTGACTCACAGTATCATCGGAGTTACTAAAAGGGAGTGATTGTGCTGTTTTTTTTTTAACAAGAGCAGTGTTTTGATGGCAATATAAAATGGAGCTTCTGTAAAACCAAATAATAGATGCCGTTGTGATGAATAGTCCCACAAGCTGTTTTTATTGCTTGCAAATTGAACTACAGTTTAAGTTGCGTGACATTGTTTACATTTGTGTTATCTGTACCAGTATCATGTACAGTGGACCGAGCTCGAGAGAGCCGCGGAAGTAAAGCTTGCATAAGCCGAGAATAAGTTTTGAAGATGGATTTCAACTATAAATCAACGATTTAACGATTTCTGGAAGAAACCTGGAAATTGAAATGTCTGTTTAACACGTAAGCGTAAAATTATATTGATGACTCGAAACTCGACGTAGATTTTCCTTATTTCTTTGTTATTTGGAATTGTTAAAGCTTATTGATTGAAGAAAACAATACAACCGACAAAATAATCCCAGATGTAGTCCATCGAAACGTTTCTGGAGTTACCACTATCAGAAATATGCCGAGTAGTCATTTCATAAATAGACTTTTTGCTTTCGTAGATTATGCAAATAAGTTATCACCTACCTTAAAATTCTCTATGTTTGCTAGCGCGCGTTCAGACTGCCCAGATTTTTTATTTGAAATCTTGATAGAAGAAGGCCCAAGGATTATCTCAATGTTAATTTCGACTCGATATCGGGCGTACCAAGATGCGTTTTAAGCTCGTAAAAATACCCAACTGTTACTGTTTTCATAGGACCTTAGAAGGGCAATTCTTAGACAGTCGACGGAACCCTTCAAATTACTTGAAAAAATTAAAACTTCCTAGTGTTTGATAGAAGAAAGGTGAACCTTTTGTGCCAAGTTTATCCCGTGTTCTAAACTTGTAAATTGTTTCAATGCAAATAGCAGGACAATTTTCCCGATATTTATTGCATATCTAATGAGGCAAAAAGGTGTATTTTCGTTTTTTGCGAATTTCTTGCAGACGTTAGATTCTTAGAAAATCGGAGTAATATTTTCGAAGAGAGCTCCCTAAAAGCGTTCTTCAGGCAAAGTTTCAGGGTTTTCGATTTTTCGAACCTGTCCAGCGATTCTCGATATTTGGAGTCAGTGACTCTTAAAGCGTGGAAATGTTCACAATAGACCTTTTTCGCTTGTACATTTTGTTTTCCCAATACAGATCATGTGATGATACTCAGGAGATTTGATCCTTTGTTTTGTTCATTAAAAAGAGTACATGCAGACATATTCATGCTTGCATGTTATTTTTTTAATGAACAAAACAAAGGATCAAATCTCCTGAGTATTATCACATGATCTGTATTGGGAAAACAAAATGTACAAGCGAAAAAGGTGTATTCTATTAAATGGGTCGCCCTTGACAGCAGGTAATTAAAACTAAAAGCCACCCAGCTGGTATTAGGCTTTTGTACATTATGCCAGTATGTTTTTGAGCATTTTAGTGAAGCAAAAGCATTGAGCATTATTCGAGCATTTTTGTGGCATTTTCCGGAAAATTAATATTTTTTCCACAGAATATAGAAATAAAAATATTTTTTAAGAGAAAATGAAGACTTAACCTCTTCACTTAACAACAGATCATTTAGAGAATTATCATCTGGTGTATTAAAACTTTTTCATACGTTGTTGTTAACTTGTTCTACTAAGTAAACCTTTTAAGCACTCTGAATTGCCAATTGTGAAATGCGCGTTAAAATTTTGAAAATTTAAAACCCCTATACATGTATGAGCATTAACCGAGCATTTTAGTGACTTTTTTGGGTGGAACCGAGCATGTTAGTGGGAAAAATGGAGCATTAAAGTGGGGCATTTTAGTGGGGAAATAAAAGCATAATGTACAAAAGCCTAGCTCGTACATAGTCACGGCCGTTTATGTTTGCTCACTGATGAAAAGACTTAGACTGCATATGACAGGAAAATTTTTTCCCTTGTTTCTCGCAGTTGCATGCCTATAGAAAATGTTTCAAAGCTTTAAAAGCGCGAGAAAAATGTAAAAAACATTTCTTTTTTTGCTTTCAAAATACGCGCAATCTACCTTCAAATTTGTCCCATAGACTGGGACCTAGTTTATCGCCGGCGAAGTTATTCGTGACGTCACATTGTGTACCTTTGCCATGTTGCATTGGGTTATACAATGTGACGTCACGTTCCGATATGACGTGCGATTTTGGTCGCGCGGTGAGCGGGACAAATTAGCAGGCAAATTGCGCGTACTTTGAAAGCAAAAAAAATGCTTTTTACATTTTCCATTACTTTTAAAGTCTCGAAACGTTTTCTACCGATATCCAATTGCAAGAAACAAAAGAAAAAAATTTCTTCTCATATGCACTTTAACTGTATCGCTAGCAGCTTGAATACAATAATGACAGAAGCCAAATAATGATCACAGTCTCTTTAAGGACGTTCGCGCGAAAATTTTCTAACATTGCTTTTTTGTGTGAAAATTGTACCATTAAGGTGGCTGAAAACAGTTTCCAGTACTTTCCAAGACTCACAGTTTGATGGGTCATTACAACCACTCTATACCGGTTGATGCCAAAGGCATGGTATCAACAAACTACCCAATCATCGGGGAACAAGTTGCTGTTATTTTTGTGGCACAATAGGTTACCATAGCAACAATATGACCTGCTAAAACACCGTTAAAGTGCACCTAACCCCAAAAACTTTTTTTCGCTAAAACAATAAAGCTTATTTTGTGGAGTAATTAGCCCCAAAAATTTTTCGATTTGGTTAAATCTTTGATTTTCTATGGCTCGTCAAAGTTTAACGGAGAATGGGTCGAGGGCCGGATGTGACGTCAAATCGAGAACACGATGATTCTGAGATTCGCATATTTACTTGTTTCTGTGGGAAAGGCTGGAAAAGTTGTTCGAAAAAAATGCTAGTCAGGTGCGTTGTAGTGTGATGTAGCAACACAACAAACTTACAGGAGGTACTGCGCTTCATGCCATTCCGTTTTATGGAGAGATGTCCTGAAAAGAAGAAACGTGCAAAGTGATGGCTCGACTCGTGCCATAGCCGTCTAAGAGTTCGGTGATCTGTTCTGTAAAGTATTTCAAACGAGATGATCTCGCTCGATGCCTGGATTTTCAGAGAGAGGAAGGGATTTTGCTGACTCAGTGACTTAAGCGAGACGAATTTGGAATAACCGCTTGTCCATCGATTCAAGCAGCCGTTGTTGCATCTGATCTGAGAAACAATAGCAGTCAGTCGGCAGTGAC